>JAVKLA010000061.1:20029371-20063524 GCA_034782735.1 Sagittarius serpentarius | reverse complement strand
GTGGAGGGCGAGGGGGCCGCGGAGGGTGCTGCCTCGGAGGCGAAGTTCCCGTGCCCTCTTGCCATGTGGGAGCTTGGACACTGCGATCCCAAGAAGTGCACCGGCAGGAAACTGGCCCGAAAAGGGTTGCTCCGAACCCTGCGCCTCCGCCAGAGATTCCCAGGCCTCGTCCTCAGTCCTCTGGCTACCGAGTACGTCTCTCCAGCTGACAGGCAAGTCCCCGGGGAGGCCCACGCTCAGGTGGCCTCGCTGCCTGTGCGCAAAGGCCGCGGAGGCGCAGGCTGTGAGGAAAAGCGTTTGGTGCAAATGCTGTAGAGATGGTAGATTAGGGAGAACGTTCATGGCCAAAACTGTGCTACAGAATAAAGTTGACTTTCCTGTTGCATTGCATTGATGCATGAACATGAGAAATAGAGCCATTTTATTAAATTAGGTTAACATTTTCATACAGCTTGTATCAGGTGAAAAAAGCATCTGCAGATGCCAGTGAGAAATCAAAGTATGTGGTTTGTAGGTTAATTTGTTCAGAATCACGGGCCTATAGCTACTGCATCTTTTAGGATTCCATATTCAAATTCTTCGGCTAGGCAACATAATGCATTAACTAGAAAATATATTTGGGGGAAACAGTGAGAATTTTCTTCAAATACGCTGTGTTTACTCAGAGAAAAGAGTAGTCTTTAGAAGCTAGCAGAGAACCTAAATCTGAAGTTTGGTGTACTGTTAAGAATGTGAATGTTACTATTAACCACACTCTTCTGTCACCTTTTTAAAACCTAGAATTTTTCACTTTCAGTTTGAAAAGTATGGATAAACCTTTTTTGCCACATGCATGTTCAGAGGAAAAGCGTGTTATTGTTCTTTCTCATTGCATCTGCATTTTAGATCATTGTAAAATGTATGGTTTTTGATTGACAAAAGGGGGGTTGTATGCAAATTTGTTGCCAGTATAGAGTGGCAACTGTAATTCTCATTTTAACCTATCAGTACAATGATAACAATTTTTCAAATAGTCATGTTTCTTTTTTTAGGCATGTCATTGCTCGTAGTGGAATTGCAGTCATAGATTGCTCATGGGCCAAATTAGAAGAAACTCCCTTTAAGAGAATGAGAGGAAGTCATCTGCGGCTGCTGCCTTACTTGGTGGCTGCAAATCCTGTAAACTATGGTCGGCCATGCAAGCTGTCCTGCGTGGAAGCTTTTGCTGCAGCTTTTTGCATTGTTGGTAGGCTGTAATGTGTCTGATGTGAAATGCGTTACTGGCAACTCTTACATCCTTAATAGATCAGAAGAGATGATCTGCGATAGAATAAACTGTAATGCTGTCCCACTGGTCATCACTTTGTTGAGTTTGGAATCAGATCGTCTAGCTTTCTTCCAAGTACTTGTATCTGGTAGCATCAAGGTGTCTGTGGGGTGTTCATGTCAGCTACCAGACAGGACACACAAACTGATGATCCTGGTTTTGTGAGGACTTACTGTTAGAAAAACTGTTAAAAAAAGCCAGAGAAGAGAGAGTGTGAATCTGTAGGCACCTTTGTCTTAAGGAGAGGTAACAGCTGTCTGTTAATAGGGTGGGTTCTGGCTAAGAACAAAAGAAATTGCCCCCTCCTGTGACGTTTTGCAAACTGATCACAGAAGTTTCTTGACAATTCAAGAGACGTGCTCTACTATACTGCAGACAAATTTTACCTTCTGAAAATATCGTATGTACAATACAATACTGCTGCCTTACTGAAGGACTGTGGGAGCTAGACCTTGAATCATTTATTACCTGAACAGAATATTTTTATTTAACGCTCACTAAAAGACTATCAACTTTTCTTGGATTCAGTTGGGTATTTCAAGTTAAACTGAAATTTGAAAAGATTTTTAATCTTTTTAAAAGTCTGAATCCCTGAACACTGAAAAAGTGCTGGCAAATGTCTCACTATTGTAGCGATACATAGGTATGAACTGAACTTAGAAAGCTGTAAGCTGAGTGAAATCTCACACTGAAAAAGAAAACTGATCATTTATTTTCCATTTTAGGATTCCCAGACCTAGCCACCATTCTTCTAAGGAAATTTAAATGGGGTAAGACATTTATTGACTTGAACAAAAATCTCCTGGAAAAATATGCATCCTGTCATTGCCAAGAAGAAGTGCTGAGAGTCGAAAAGGACTTTTTAGCCAGTGGTCAAGAAACAAAAGATGAAGAAATAGGTAAGAAAAAACACAGACATGCCACACTCCTTACAATCTTTTCCTTTAATCTCATGAAAATACTGGCAAGTAGAAGATAACAGCTTTGTTGAGATGTGTTGTTCTGTCTTTGTACTGTGTATTCTTATAAGCAAGTTTGCCTATTTTTTTCAACTCATAAAGATGAAAACGACTAAAGCAATTTAATGCATATAGTAGTGTATTCACAGCTGAACTGTGGAGCAGCTACCCTGATTAAATTAAGGATATTGGAGAACTAAGGAGTAAAAAGAAAATATGATGCTTCCTTATTTTATCTACAGATGTTAAAAGCAGAGTATGAGTAAAAAGGCTAGTCTGACAGCAAGGTAGTGGCACATAAACCTAAGACCTTTAATGGATATAGTCCCTAATCAAGACGTTTAAAATCAGACCTATAAAGATAATGAAAATAGCTTATAATATGTACAGTAGTTTATTCCCAGATTCTTCCAGTAACTTACTGGTATCCCAGTATTTCAGGCTATATTGACAGGTGAGTGCTTGGTCTTATTCAAGACAGCACCAAAAAAAGCCAAATCAAATGATCAAGAGAATATGAGGAGAGATGCTCCTAATTAATGTTTTCCTTTCACAGTGGTTTAGAATAGAAATAGGCCAGGGGATCACACTGTAAGGAGATGGTAGACAGCCTTTAGTTTCTCTGAACTTTGATGTCTTTGCCATGACATGCTAGGCTGAATGAAAACATCCTGTTTGCTGTAAGCCTAACTACTGTTATGTTAAACTGACAGTTCTCACGGGGCAACACTACTATGCCAGACAAAGCACACTTCCACCCACGATCCTATGTATTTTCTAGAATGACTGTAGTACCAAAGCTATCATACCTTGTTTGACTCTTCTGAGGTAACAGTTCTCCCCAGCTGTGTAAGCCAAAGTAAATCTAGCCCTACCCTTGCTGAGCAAGAGCTAAACCTGGACAGCTGTACTTCACTTCTCAGTGGACATGAACTAACTAGATAGCCCTTTTAGAACTAAACCATTCTGAGAACATCCATGTTTTCCTACCAAAAGCCTCAGAAACCTACTTGTACAGTCTGACTACCCCTAAAGAGCTACTGAACCCCTTGGGGGGGCGGGGCACAAAGGGCATGGACAAGAATGAAAAGACTAGAAGGCAGCAGGGGGAGGACTTTGCTGTTGTTTCTCACCTCCCCTGGTTTCTGACCAAACAACTGTGGTAAACTTTACAGAAAGCTGAACCAGGCTTCCTATATCTTTCCTTGCCTGCTAATAAACTTCTCTTAAAAGGAAAATTAAGGCAGACCATTAAAATATGCCTTCTTCATCAGTGGGTACATTTTTTCCTTCTTTTTCCAGATCCATTTGATGTTGAATCAGGAAAAGAATTTTCTAACCCCAATAGACCGATCAATTCCCCAGGGTAATGAAATTTAATTTAAATACTATTTTTCTTATTGTAAGTTGTTTTGCTTTTCTAATCCTGAAAAATGTTTCCAGACTAGCACAAAGTAATGAAGAATCTGAGGAAGACAGCATGAGCACTCCAGATGATGCCACTGAAAGCAGTGATGAGAGCAGTCCAGAAGATGATGGTACTGTAAAGCTGCTGCAACAATAGCCAATAAATCAACTATTTGAAAAGTTAAAAAAAAACAAAAAACCAAAAAAACACCCAAACCAAAAAAAACCCCCATAACACAACAAAAAAACCAACAAACAAACAAAACCCCCCTAACAGTCCTGCAGAGTTGTAACATCCTGTATAAAGAAATTTTCTTGTGAACAGTTAACAGTGTGGCTTGTTCACCTGTAATTTGGTGCTCAGCAAATACCTGCCTTTAGGTGAACCTCAGGCTACATGTGAGTTTATAGGTCTATTTATTATGCACATAAAGGCTTTAGGTTTTTTAACTTTTAGGTAATTGTTTATGGGATGCTAATTATTATGTAAAGAGGCTGAAGCTTAGTTACAAGTTAAAACTGTATTCTCATCAGTGTGTCTGGGAAGTGGTTTACAGGGATTATTTTTACCTAATTGTACATTAAGTAAACCCTTCTAACTTCTGGGCTATATTTCAACTGGAAAACATGACTTAAGTTACCACCCTCTTCAGAGTACCTACCGCATAAGGAGCCTCTGACTTTCTGCAGGCTTGAGCCTGCCATACGTATTTCAACTACTTCATCTAGTTCGGGTAAACTGACCACCAAAGCTTAAAAGGACAAAATGCTTCCTGGAATTGTTTTAAACATCTTGGTATGCCTTTTCAGTAATTTTACATGCTATTTTTTTCTTTACTCTGATAGATCATCCTAAGTAACATACAACGTTTTGGCACTTTATGTTCAGAACTGTACCGTAACATTTCAGAGAACAGCTTCAGCAATGCTATCTACCTGCATTCTCATTACTTGAGGTGGCACTCTACCAGGTCAGAAATACACATTGTCTGGCCCTTAAAGATGTGAGTCAGGAGACTTATCAGCATTAGTATCTTAATTTACTTTTCCATATGCTTGCCAGTTTGTGTAGTGAAAGTGCAGCTTTTAGCAGTTTTTTCTGTACATTTAAATGGAATGCTCTTTCGAGTCTCCAGCACCCAACTGGAACTTATTTAAACCTAAACTTCAGCAACCCTTCAGTAGAATTGGGAGATGCTGAGGACAATTCATAGTGTTACCTTCGTACATACAAGTTCTTCAAGTCACAGCAAGATTTTCACCTCTTAACCCTCTTCTACTAGAAAGATTAAATGCTAGCCCTACTGGAGCTAGAATTGGGAGTCACATTAGCAGTTTCAGTAGTACAAGTATTGCATTTCCCTTCAAAAAGAAAAAAAGCCCAAGTAAATGAATTTGAATCTTTAACTCAGTTTCTCAATTACTTTCCCACCCCAAGCATATGAAGTCTTTCCCAAATTAGCTGCTGCAACAAGGATTTCTAGATGGTGACAAGGAAGCAATCCTACACAAACAATTTTTAAAGGACTAAGAATCACGTGAGGGTGTTAGCTATTCTAATTTGAAGGAACACTTACGTTACAAAGCTGTCTTAATCAAATGCAGACTGAGATCTGAGAACAGAGCTGTATCACATTTAGATTAACTGAAGTGTCTAGCAGTAGTTGGCTTTTTAATAACAGAAGCACTGAAGAAGCTACAGCTTAGATGGAACAAATCTTTTCACACTTCATTTGTTTTGCAGAATGATTTTGACTAAAAAATACAATAAAAAAAAGCAGTGAAAGTTTAATAGAGGGCATATCAGCTTGACATACATGAAAATAACTTACATAATTTAACTGATTTCCTTTACAGAAGGAGACTGTAATTGCATAGAGCACGTCCTTTTCCTAAAAGCTATATACATTGACAAATGGAAGAAGGCACAGATGTATTTCTGATAAACAAGTACCATTTAAAATCCCCAGCTGCTGTAGGTCCCCTTGCATTCCGTGGACAGCTTCTACTATTGTTCGTATCAGTCTAATGCTTATATTATTTTATGTTTATGTGGTCACACCAGTATGTTGATCCCATTATGCACAGTTAGCAATTGGTCTCTAGCTAGTCAGAATTCTGTAAGCTGTTTAAGGAACTGATCAAAGTTAATAGCTGCAATTACCACTCGGGGCCCAAAGAAGGGTGGATTCATGCTGGGGGTAGGAGCAGGGAAAAGAAACGAAGGCAACATCTCAACAAAAGGTAAGTAAGTGCAGCATCACAGGCCTTAAGAACAGGACTTGCACTGAATTGTGTTCAGAGCCATTTAAATGGCAGTCTTTTAATCATTTTAATGAAGATAAATGAAACGAAGCCCTTTATATAAACAGTTTATTTACTCTAAACAGCAACACAGACAGAACGCCATATAAACACAAAGGAAGTGATGCAGAATAAGGATGCTGGCTGACTTTGGATCTCAAGAGGCTCTTAAGCAATAACAACCTAGTTTCTGAAAGATAGAAAAACAAATTCAGGGAGGGAAGGGGGAGAAGGGCATGATTTTTTTTCATACAGCCAGCTACAGGCTAAATACAGTTCTAACATTTTAAAGCATGCCTGCATCAGATAGCAAAGTAACTAGAGATACTAGTGAATTTATAGAAGTATAAAAGTTTATAATTTTACAGCAGTTGAAATACTGACATCAATATTAAAATAAAAGCGAGTTTTACATAACAATCAAAAATACAAAAGACTGAAGGAAGAGACCCTGTATGAAAAAACGGGGGGCAATTCAGCAAATTTAGAACTGTATACAAGTGGCGAATATGGAAAATGGCACACATACAACCCCCTCCCCTAAGTGGATATTAATTGTACATAGCAACATTAGATTTTGCAAAAATTTTGTAAACAAGTTCTTGCGAAAGTAATCCCTTCCTTTTTAAGATGCTGCATGACAGATGCTTATGATGGTGCAAACTTCTTGGCTTGTGCTCGAACCCTCTTTTCATATTCCACTCTGTTTTGGCTGAATAGAAGAGAGAGAAAGGGTAATTACAGCTTGAGAGTTGAGAGTTCAGAGGCCATGTTATATTCTTCTATTTCTCTTCAATATGAAACTAAGTCATTGCTGAAGGCAAAACCATTAGATAGGAATTCACTGAACGCTACAGTCTATTGAAGGCTTTTCTGGACTATTCCTCTGATAATTTCCTTTGGAGGGAAGTAACATACTATTTAACTAGTTACTTCCCAGACTTCATCTGCTGTCAAATGATTGTGCTATCCGACTTCATACCATACCAGTCTATAAACAGGTTTGTGCCTGCTCTTTCTCAAGGCCAGTGGTACCTTACATGCAGGCATTCTTATTCATCCAAACATAAGTTCTCCACTCCCCATGTTAAGACCTGAGGTCATTGACAATAAATTCCAGTATCCTAACAGCACAAAGTGGTTGATGAGAGCAGTTCAGTTAACAGTTGGTAGACTTCATATGATTTTAAAGTATCATCTTTACTGCTTTGAGGAGAGAGGGGAAGCGCTCTTTAAGAAACAGGAAAATGCTAACAGTATGGTAGTTTCAGCCTTTATCTGTGCAGACCCTGACTCACAGCGTCACGTTTATCCTAACCTTCAGTTGAAAAAAAAAGCTAGCTCAGCGTGTTGAAAAAACACTATAGTTCACCAAGTCTAGCATACTTGCTACAGATTAAACAAGCAAGAACTACTTCAGGGAACTATGACCAGTCATTAAGCCTCAGACTCGACACATAAAAGGGCAAGTTTGGGTTGGTTTTTTTTTTTTCTATTCTTGGGCCAACAAGGGGTGGTAGTAGCTTAGTAGAGCATCCATTTACGTTCAACACCGTATTTTGTATTAGCTGTCAGAAGTGTCAGTCAAGGGCTAAACAAAAATTTGTTACCATTACTCTTGTGCCAAAGGTAGTTTACAGTGACTAGATTTTGCAGACAGCTTTGCAGTAAACTTAATTTACTTTCAGCTATGAAGGCTTGCTGCAGTGAAAAAAAAAAAAAAAAAGCCAGCAAATTATATCCTCAGAAGGTGACAGTTTGGGGGGAAGAAGAAATGAAGCCAATTTTGGTCACATCCAATGAACAATTATCAGCAGACTGAAAATATTCTAGTTTCTTCTCATAAACAAATTTACAAAGTTTATTCTACAATTTCTTTAAGTTACATTGCATTGTCACATGAGAACACAACCTAGCTGTTAAGTCTCACACCCTCAGAATCCACACAAAAGAATGCCTGCCGTAGTAGACTCTGCATGCCTACAGCAGAGAGGAGGAAGTAGGTTAGCACGTTAGGAGTGCTAAAGTTACAGAGGAACAGTACCAAAGCAATCCTGAGAATGAGAACAAGTATTCTTATTTTGAATAACAAATTTATTCTTGAAGTTTAACAATTTGGCTAAAAGACATCTATGCAAACAACACTGCATCTTCCCCAGTATTTATCAACTGTGCCAAATGGCAGATGCATACACAATCCTGCTCTGTTCAGCTGCTTCTACCAGTTACTCATTAAGCAGTAAGAGATGCACTCTCAGACTGCAGAAAGGTAATAACCCAGCTGGAATACTATGCATGTCCAAAAGACATGAAGAGGATAAATGGAAGACTATATATATTTGAAGTAACAAAACCCATGTCAATAGTTTATTCTCAATAGATTTTTTTTTTTTCTAGAAGCACTTACAATAAAGCAGAAACAAGACTAGCAAAGACTGGTTTTGTACATACATGCATGTGGGAGGTGATAAATAAAACACACAGACTATTTATACATGTATGAAAGTATACAATTTCTGCCCTATATTCCCTCACGGTGGCTTTAAAAAACCAAACCAAACCAAAAAGAAAAACCAACCAACCAAACGAACTGGGGGGAGGCCTGCTTCATCATTACAGGCTCCCAGAGGTGCTGCCTACAACTGTGGCCATCTAACTGTCCTCCATATGCCCTCAGTCCCACCAAGTCTTCTGTAGATACTTAAAAAATAACACTGAGTGAAGCCTTTAATTAAAATCAAAGATGCACTACCTATCCCTATGTTTCCTTTTCACTAGGATCCTATAACAGACTTTTTTGACATAGCTTGCATGTGAAGTCTCATAAAATGCCATTTTTCAAACTTGGCACTCTCCTGGAAACTTGTTCTTCTGTCCAGAATGGTAATTCCACGTTTCCATCTTGGTCATTATTTCAGTAGCTGTCAGTGCCAAAAGCGTTTGTTTAAAGTGTTTTGCTCCCCTAAAGATTATAGATTTTCCCCATCCATTTTTAATGGTAGGAAAATTTTAAGATTAAGCCTAAAAAGAAGCAGGGGTAGGAAAAAAAAAGTTCTTTTTAGCTCACAAATCATCACCTTTCCTAACCAATGCAAACTTCATTCTGCTAAAGCTACAAGCTTTTTGTAGTTTTTCATGTATTCTTTTGGAAGATCTAGTTTCCACAAAATGCCATGTATTTCCTACAGCAATCACAGCAGCTCTCTTTTATCATTCAGGCACAAGTGCTTATAGGTACCCACTAATGGACAGAAGTAAGTTACTCCTATACTGATGAATGGGACTTCTCTCCTAATTCAGTCTCCTCTATCACTGGTCTCATGAAATCATTATGCCTCATCACTACTACTCAGCCTTTAGGGGAAAGGATTCTATGTTGGGCTAGAACCACGAGGAGAATCATGGTCTAACTGAAGGAGTCTTCACACTTCATTACTGTTGCAATACTATTAAAAGCTCCACTAGCCCATTAACTGTGAAGTTACTGTTTTGTTAAAGTTTAGCAGAAACTAGGCATCTCTGCAGGATACAGCCATGAAGTTAAGAAGATCCCCCGTTCATTCCTGAAAATATTTGCATATTATAGTATAAGTAACAGACAGCTACAGGCAATACAACAGCTTTCAAGCTGATATGCAAAGATACTTACCAGTAAATTGTGTAAGCCTCTGCTTGAGCTGGATCTTGAATATTTGGTTCATTTAGAAGTTCTTGTATTCCTAACAAGATCTGTCGAAGTAACATAGGCATGGATATTACTAAGAGACATTCAATTAAAAAACCCTTAGAAACCAACTGTAGAAACACACAGTGAATATCTTGTATTCAAATCAGATAAGCAAACAAAGCAAGTAAAAAGGTTAAGAATATGTCTGAGTACAATTAGTGACCTGTTTGATTGTGATTGCTGGCCTCCAGTCCTTATCCTCCTCTAAGATGGAGAGACACACTGTGCCTGAAGGATACACGTTTGGATGGAATAATGGTGGTTCGAATTTACCTGATGAAGGAGAGAGAATTATTTGCACGCAGCACTGAGACTAGGATCAGAGTTAGCGGGGGGGGGGGCAAGGAAGGCCAAAACCACCCTCACCCCCGAAAAACCCACAGAGATTTCTGGAGCTATTAATACTGGTTTTCTTCTTGGCTCAGTCTGCACCTAAAGCAGGAATTATCACACCTGTGGCATCAATCCAGGCAATGTAACACTATCATTGTGACCAGTAATCTTTTTGGTTTAGAAATAGAAACTCACAAAATAGTTTGTAGTAGCTTTGTGATAAAGACCTTTTTAAACCAATCCTTTCTTTACAGCCTCACATACTACTATATAAGGGAAAGATACCACCCTTCACTCATCTCTTCTCTTCTCACTTTAAAATACTGAAAGTTCCATACAAAGACGACTAAGTTTCTAGCATTTTTTTCAGTTTCACTTTTCCTTTAGGTGTAATCAAGATGCACTGAACAAGTGGAATCAAGTTGCAAGACTGACTGAAAGAGTAGACTTGTGCAGCTCTCCTTCTGCACTCAATCTATATTCTAGCATTTCTTTAATCTTCACAGGACTTACATGCAACAGCCACCATCTTGAGTAATGCAATGAACACTTGTTTAGAACTATATGAAATATCTACATGTTAGTGCAGTTTTCTAATCCATCTGACACCACAATTAAGTCTTCCTTATGAGCTGTTCAACGAAGTTCAGTAGGAACTCAGAAGCTGCATTGGTAAGAAGTCCTACCAGTCACATATACATCTTATTTTAAGGCATGACAGTTGATTTAACCAACTAGCACATCCTGCAAGTGCATTTCTCAAGATATTCTTGTTCAATATTTTCTAGTTAAAAGGTAGGTTTCCCCTTGTGTCACATGTATTTAGGTGGTAACAAACAAAAGGAGTAGCCAAGACAACTGATAGCGCTGAAACACCAAAATGAAGTGAGAAATAAACCACTGTCAAAAGAGCCATTTGTAATCACTGTCATTGACTGGAGATGGGACCCACTTCAAGAACCAAGAAACTAGGCAAGGCAATAGATGTTTTCAGATGTATAAAGTAGGTAAGTTTGAAATGGGATAAGGAAAATTCAAAAATTTAGCAAGGAAACTAGGTATCTGAAGATGATGTACATAGTATCAGAAAAAGCACAGATCCATGTTTTAGAGCAAGTCAATGAAAAGGTTCAAGTTGATGGAACTTTTTGCTTTTTAATTCTTTTTTCTAAGTTCTTGCCTTAGAAGACCAATTTAACAATAAGAATACGCAAAGGGATTTGGTCTAACCATGCCTACCTATTAGTTTCCAAAGAGTGCTAAGCAAGTAGTGAACCCTTAAGTGGTGCTTTTGTCAGACTTTGAGGAAACCCACACAGCAATCCCCCTCCCCTCCCCATTTTGTTATATTGAACACGTAGCTCATTTCATCACAACTTTCTAAATGCAAAGTGGTGGGAGGGGAGGGGGTAAACTGTAAGAAAGTAATAACCATTCACAGAACCTCATGGACTAGTTCAACATTGTTCTAATAAACCTGTGGGTTTTAGTCATTTTACTTACATTTTGGGGGTGAAGAAGGGTAGTCATCCTTGAAAAGCATCCGTAGTTTAAATAAGCCTCCTTCCCACGGTGTCTGTAAAGAGTTAAGGTAAAGTTTAGATCACAGCAAGGAAAAGTCAAACTGTGGAAAAAAGCTTATCAAGAATACAGTTTCTCGGGCAAAGCACAAGACATCCTTCTGCTACACAGCAGAAAATAGCTGTCCTACACTGTAGCATGCTGTCTAAACTGAGACAAGTTATCCCACATATAAGGAGGCGAAGAAAGAAAACCGTGTTTCTGCACTTCATCACAGCTAGCAACTGTTGCTGAGTCATCAATAGGCAGCATCGTTGCCAGTAATTCCATATACAAGTAAAATGTTCATAGTACATAGAAGAACAGAATACTTCTAAAGTTTTACATAATACACATGCAATGAGGAAGGGGCCATTATACCCCCACTTAAAATAAGTCTGAGAAGACAGGATATGGATACACCCCTTAAGCACATGGATGTAAATGGCTTGTATTTTGCCTCACGAGAATGTGGCTAAGAAAACCACAAGTGAACAAAAAAATTTGGACAGCATTGTAGTACTGCTACAGTTAATGAAGTTCACTAGTCTAAACTAACCCCATCTGCATTTGGTAGCAAGTAGTCTCACAGATTCCATCTTTTTGTGTAACAGAAATTCTAAAAAACTTTTTATCCCCATCAGAAACTGGGAAGAGCACTGGTAAGAGCAGCTCCCATGCTACAGAGCAGACCAAATAAGACAGCACTACTCAAAAGGGTCATATAAACACAGGAAAACATCGAGCAAAGCACAAAAAGCCTGTCTCAAATCTATACTTCCTTGTCACGTTACTTGGAAATAAGGAAAAAAAGCCCACCTTCTGACAAACTGATTTCTGGTAAGGAGTGTAGAAATACAGAAAAGTTTATTATATATGTAAAATTCAAACCACTTCTCTGTAACTTGCCCTTGCTATGGAAATACTGAAATGAAAGTAAACAAAACTTTAAAACAAACTCGAGTAAAGTTGGCCTCACATCTTATTAGCATAAATGATCAAATGTTATCCTCAGGGACAGACAGGTATGTTTGAAGACTACCTTAAGACAAAATCCCTAATTCTTTCCTACCTGAATTATGTGATTTTTAGCAGAAGGAAAAAGAAAAGAGGGGAAAAAAAAAAAGAAAAAACCCCACCCAAAAAGAAGCAGCAATCCATTGTCATTGGTATTTATTGTGCAAAGTCTCAAGCTAGAAAAGGAAAAAAATGTGCTACGGAATACTAAGATAACCGTGTTTTAAAAAGCAAATGAGTTTCATTACACTTGCTATAGTGTATTTCAAGAACTTGTTCTGAACAGCTGTAGTCAGTTGTTAACAACTAGAAATACCTATTCTCCATATCTCCTCAGAGGAGACAAACCTGGTCCATTTTTAGAAGAGGAGCCTTTTGATAGAATAAACTTTTCCTATTTTGTTTGCTTTCAGTCACAGGGGAAGACAAATAGCTTTTAATAATTTCCTCAAGTACAACACCAGAAGAGTCAACAAAAAGTTTTTACTGTCTTTCTGATAGAGCAACATACCTTACGGGTGAAAGATAGCAGATACTCAATAGCCTTACTGAGATAATAGTATGACAGCAGTATCATCAAGATCATACTGTGTTACCGGACAGGTTGCAGATGTTCTTCAAGTCAAATTCTAGGTAGTTAACAAGTGATTCACTGTCAAAAAAGTGAATGAAGATCTCCAACCCAGGACTAACACCACTTGACTTCAATTTTTGATCTGGCTGACAAGAAAGCATTTTGGTAGTTTCAACTACTTGTCTGTTTCAGGGGAAGCAGCTGCAGAACAGCATGCCTCCAAACACAAGTGCAATAGAGAGCAACTGGTTGGCTGGGTAGACATGAGCCAGGTGTGCTCCTGCTCGTTAAAGAGACAGCATTTTTACTCAACTAAAAGCCCTGATTTTTTTAAATAAATCTCTACCAGGAATCACATAAGCATAACTGATCTTTTCCTGGTGTGATGCATTTTCTAGGAGGCAAGAAGTTGGCTTTAAGGGTCTTGTTTGCTTCATTTTGCTCCAAAACTTTAAAGCAGAAGCATTAAGGTTTTGTACAGCCTGAAGATTTTACGTAGAGTATTTAACGGTGACATCCTGAAAAGGTACCTAACTGGCTATTATGAGGGATAATCTTAATTCGGCAGAACACAAGGGGTGAGTTTTTCCTTACATTGTTAAATTATTTTTAGGTGCTTCTTTAAGAACTACCTTGAGCTCTGCGGACAACCACTAAAGTACTGAGCTAAGTTATAGCTGTAACAGCAATGCCATGTTCAGCATTAAACTGAGGCAGTAGTACAGAATCTGCGGGTCTTGTCTACACACTTTGCCTTCTCAGAATCTAAGAAACGAGATCTTAAAGGGACTTAAGCCAGCTAGCAAGAGGCAGCAGAACAGGCAAAGCAACAAAAGAAGTCCCACATCCAATGCAAAACACTAAAGACCCAAAAGAATGAAAACCACCAGGTAATTAATAGTATTATCTCAGAAGAAACAACTGCATCCACTGAATTCAAGAATCTCTACATGCTAAGTAACATCTTGAAAAACAGAAACAAGGTTCTGCTCAGAACGAGATGTTATAATGGCAATGTACAAAATCAAAGAAGTTTCATGCATTAATGATTATTTCTACCTGAAAGTTTGCATTTGTTCTATTCTCCAGAACCAGATCAAGCTGATAAAAATAAACAATTCTGGTCCCTACAGACTTTTTCCTTCCCCTTGTTATTTTAAGTAAAGGGACACAGAAGCACAGGTGAAATCAGACAAAAAGAAACAGTGTTAGAGAGTTCTATTCTTCTTTCCCTAAAAGAAAAAGGGAAAATTCCATAAAATGGAAGGCAATGAGATTCCATATTGATAACACAGAATTATTTTCCATTAAATCCAAAAAGTTAAAACCAGTGCTACAGCATTTCTCTAGGACTGAAGGGTCTCACTGTTTTGCAGACAAAAACGGTACTGGCAGTTAACCAGCACAGGCAACATTTTGGTAGTATTAATTTTCAAGCTCTAGGGCTTAAACCAGCATTTAGTAAGAACAGAAGTCACGATAAACCCTGGCATGAAGCAGAAGACAATCTCAAGTTTGCTCAATGCAGGATTCTTACACACCCCTCTGAAAACTTTTATTCTTAAGGTGGTCAGTTGCAACAGTTGAACAGGCTCATGGTATATTTCATCCAACAGGATTCCTAGCCCACTCCACCTGGATTCTAAAGTAGCAGCAGGATCCAAGCATTTCTATTAAACTACATGTAAGTTATACTCTCAGTTGTCAGTGTAATGCATGTGCAGGTTTATGTTATTTTTCACCATAAGTGAGACGTTAGGACAAGAGTAAGTCTTACCCCTTTCTTTCCCGGAATAGCACACTCCCAGTTCATTAGATTCATTGTGCCATCTGGATTTTTTGTAGGTACTGCTACAAATCCCTGAATTAACGCAAAAAGCCAAAGGGTAAGGATTTCAGAAGATGTACTTGGAATTCTTCATGACATACTTCATCTTTACACAGAGTTATTTCTTTTTGCACTACATAGTTTTAAGCAGCTTTTTTTATTTAAAAAATTAATTTAATTAAAAAAACCATCAGGGTAAAGAAAAAAAGTCATCATCAGAACACCAAAATAACTGCAGTCAAATTTGACAAGTTCTCATACTTACAAATGGATGATCTTTTCTCCAGGCTTTTCTCTCCTGTGCAAGTCTGCTAAGAGCTATGCCAGACATATTCAGAGTCCCTCTAAAACAAAAATACTTGCTTTTAGTATAAACTTTTACTTATAGTGTAAACAACACATTATATTATCCGTTTATAAGCCCTGCTCACTTCGGGAATATTTTGGCCTCTGATTTTCACTACTATAGCCAAGACACACATTTTTGCACACCCTGCAGAAGCTAACATCAGGAATAACATCAAGTTTCCCCGTGTCAACAACCTCTTAGTACCTAGACTTGACCTACAAAATACTATCCCCACCTTGTGTTTCATATTTGAACCACATCTTAGAAATGACTTTGACAGTAGTAGCTTAACAACAGAAACGCTATTAGTAATGGGAAGAGTGCTCAGACTTCCTACTTGTGCAACTGATAAACACGTATCTATCTCCTTACTATACCACAAAAGGTATGGCTTTCTTCTGTAAGCAAACATCTGTACTGCTCCTGTTTCTGGTAAACAGGGGAATAAGAAATGTTATTTTTAGACTGTAAATTCCCATTGAAAGCCAGTATTCTACACAAAAAGCAACATGGGCACAGAATTTGACAAAACCACCTCAGTTTTGCAGTGATGCCACTATACAACGTCCAGACAGCAGAAGGAACAGACAGCAATACAGAACTGAGCTAAGAGCCAGTGGCCCACTCATTCTACAAGGCAGGTTTTCAATTCCAGTATAAGTGGAATGATCTTTCTGTACCTTTACTGCATTAATAACACCCAAGCATGGTGACTGAGACTGCAGAAGAAACACATACAGCACAGGTCACTACTGCATATGCTGCAAGAACAGTTCTAGACACGATGGTTGCAACAGACTGGTGCTTTCAAATTCAGAGGAGGATTCTTCATTCACTCAGAACAGCAGTCAAAGCAAGAGTTTATTTTTTGTTGTCAAACTGTATCTAAACTCAGGGTTTCATTAGCCACATTGTCAAAACAAACTCCAATGAAGGTTTTTAATCCTCCTCCCTACTGCATTCCTACCCATTTTAAATAAGAGCTGATACTTGGCAGTTGGAGAAGTCAGGCCAATCTGTTCTCTACTCCACACGTAGCTAACAAGCCTTTATGACAGCCAGGAGAGTAGAATTCTTCCACTAAACAAGCTCACAGAATTAATGAAAGGAGTGTGGCCACTCTATTAAAACAAACATTTAAACACTGGTTAAGAACTATGCAAAATTAACATTCTATTAATATGTAGATTACTTGTAAGAGTATTGCAGTCTACTACTATAACCATATGAATTGTAGCTCACAAAGATGCTCATTTTAAATCTCACATGTTCACGCTATGCCCTTTAGCATGATGTTCATGCTGAAAATATTTACCAGGCACTGACCTGTTCCTTGTAAGATATGTAGATATGTTCATCTCAGGTTCATCTGCTATACCCTTTAAAGATTAGAAGACAGCTTCCAATTTAAATAATCACACATCATCAAAAGTGGCTTAGCAGTACAGACACCTTAACTAGAAGTCTTTAAAAGCACCAGATTAAAAGTTTTGTGCCGTTCCTAGGACAGCTGGTATTTCAAATCCCTCATTCTAGCTTTTTTCCAAAGTCAGTTTTGCATGGATGGCCATAATCCATAATTTCAACTTCAAACTACCAATTAAATTCATGTCAGATAAAGCTTTTTAAATCATAGAATGGTTTGGGTTGGAAGGGACCTTAAAAATCATCTAGTTCCAACCCCCCTACCACAGGCAGGGATACCTTCCACTAGACCGAGTTGCTGAAAGCTCCATCCAACCTGGCCTTCAACATTTCCAGGGAGAGGGCATCCACAGCTTCTCTGGGCAACCTGCCCCAGTGCCTCACCACCCTCACAAGGAAGAATTTCTTCCTCACATCTACTCTAAATCTACCCTCTTTCAGTTCAAAGCCATTACTCCTTGTCCTGTCACTACATGCCCTTGTAAAAAGTCCCTCTCCAGCTTTCTTGTAGGCCCCGTTTAGGTACTGGAAGGTGGCTATAAGGTCTCCCTGGAGCCTTCTCTTCTCCAGGCTGAACAACACCAACTCTCTCAGCCTGTCCTCACAGGAGAGCTGCTCCAGCCCTCTGATCATCCTCGTGGCCCTTTGGACTCATTCAAACAGGTCCATGTCCTTCTTATGTTGGGGGCCCCAGAGCTGAACATAGTACTCCAGGTGGGGGGGTCTCACAAGAGTGCAGTAAAGGGACCGTTAACACTCAGTAAACACACACACAAAAAAATCTTATGTTCAGTCCAATATTCCTCTAGCATTCCCAATACACCCATCTGTATCTTGGTTGTATGTCAGAAGATTTGCAGGACTTAGTCAACACGAACTGTACATACCACTTCAGATTTTAGCCTGTTCACATGCAGATGTGGAGCCACTGTCAGAACAAAAAGACTCTCCCTTAATCAAATTATACAGGGAGTCATTTTAAACATTTTGTGACCCCATGCCCTTGCAACAGATGCAAATGAACTACTGAATATACGGCAGAATTTCAGTTGTTTTGTTAGTACCTGGTGGTTAACTGTAATAATACCAACCTTCCCATAATAATTTGAGAAAATTATTTCTGCTTATAAACCATTCAAATATTCTTAGATAGTTTAGTAACTCAACTACCTTTTCTGCCAAGAAACATATTACAGAATGCTTTCAAATACATGAATTATATTTCCTGTGGCTAACAGTCAATTACATGTACCTCAAGGGAAACGCCAACTTCTCAGAGGGCATGCAGACAACATATGTCCTACGGAACATCGCCAATCAAGTAACTTTGACAGAAAAACCCCAGGTTTTCAGGCTCTGGTTATGCACTATACTGTGCCCTAGTAAAGATATTTTTATGTTTTATAAACACCTTGTCAAATCTTGAGGTACTTGACTTAATTAAGCGCTGACAGACTACATCCAAAATTTCAGTGTATGAGAGACCACAGGCTTCATGTATATGGTCTCCAAAAGCTTCAGTTACCCTGATGAGGGCAGACAAGCATCTAAAACCTCATCACAAACTACTACCAAGTAGAGATTAGAGCCAAAGAAGACTGAAAGCCCACTTCAAAAATTAAGATCCCGTTAGGTAAGCATCCCCTTGAAAGCAAGTCAATCTATTAACAGATTCCCAATATACACTCTCTAGTAGCTCTTCAGTAAAAGAATTTAACTTTAGTTCTGCTGGAGCTTGAAGTAGGACAAATGGAGATTGATCATGTCAGTATACATTTTGGTCTCAGAAATTACGGAGTAGCAGGAAGGAGTGAGATACTAAGTGGATATTAAACCTGGGGATACGATATTCTCACTGCTGCTTTTATCTTCTTCAATTAATTCATGTGCACGGTTTGTTCAGCTGTTTTTTTTTTTTTCCTCTCCCCGTTGGAATAGTTTACCCAAATATCTGTATGTTAAATTTAGCTCTTGTAAGCTTTTGAAATACCTCGCAAATGCAAGATATCTCTACTAACCTGAAATAGTCAAAATTAAAAAAAAAAAAACCACCCAAGCCCAAAACAAAACAAAAAAACCACAAAACCACACACAAACACCACCAAAACCACACAAACAAACAAAGGCACAAACGCTCCAGTTCTCAGGGTTTGATTTTTTTTTTTAAATTGTCACAAATAATTTGTTTTCTTCACTGGAAAAATTTACTGCTAATGAACAGAATCAAAGTCCCAACACATTTATGTGCTACATCACTGGAAAGATGACAAACTTTTGCACCAGAGGAAGTATATCAACCCTACCTCACAGGGGCCACACAAGCCTAAGCCACCAGTCTTCACATTTTGTTTGGTTTTAATCTCCCCCAAACACACGCCGGCATTAAGAGGTAGCACCGTCCCTTTTACTGCTATCAACTCATTAGAAAATTAACATAAACTTCCAAGTTTACTCAGTAGCTTGCCTCGACTGCTGTTACTACTACTTATTTTGCAAAAAAGGACAAAACAAATCCAACACACTCATCATCGGCACAAACTGTGTCCCATTACAGATCGTCTTACCCATTTACACCCTCTGATGGTGGGGGGAGGATGGAACCTACTTCCAAACACAAAAAGCAAGTCTTGCAAAGAAGTGTTCCTGTGCCACAGGAATGGCAATCACACCCGCAATTCTGACCCATGATGAGTCTCTGAATACATCAAAAACATGCTCTTTAAGTCTCAAGAACTTTCAACAGCTCTCATTAGTTCCAAACAGACACACACACAAAAAAAATCGTTAAGATTGCTAGCCTCACATTTTTACTTTGCAAGTTAAATACTGACACAGGAAGATATTATCAACTGGCGTAGTCCGCCCTAAAACTCTACAAACTTTACTTCTCAGAAGGGTGGAGAAAGCCAAGGACTGAGATTTAATCAAAGCACCCTAAGTCTGGACGTGAATAGAAAGTGTCCTGCTGCCTGCGGCATGAAAAAGGTGGAAGAGGCGGTACTAGCCGAAGAGCTACCGGAGTCGCAAGGAGAGCAACAAAAGGAGCCGCGCGGCAACACCTCTCGGTGCCCGACCGGCCGGGTAACTTCCCCCGGAGCAGCCGCGACGGGGCCTAGCACAGCCCGCCTCCGCCGAAGGCCGCTGGTCCCGCGGGCCCTGGGAGGGGGCCGAGGCCAGCCTCCGAGGCCTGCACAGGGCACCCCGCGCCCGCCCGCCCGCCTGCCGGCTCCCAGGCAAGTGCTTCTCGGGGCGGGGAACCCCTTCGCGCAGGCCCGGCGGTGCCCAGACCTCCTCGGCGAACTCGGCCCGGAGACCTCCAGGGGCGGGCCGCGGCATACACAGAGGCCGCCTCAGGCGGGCAACGATGCGCGGGCGGGCCCAGCCGCGCGGCCGCGGCAGGAGCCGCCAGGCCCGCACGCCCCGCAGCTGCCCGTCCCTTCGCGCCACAGGCGGCGAGCGCAGGCCCAACCCCCCCACTCTCCCAGGGCCCGGAGCCGCCTGCGCGCCGCGCCAGGCCCCGCCGTGCCAGGCCCCTCGCCCGGCCAGGCCTCACCGTGATCGGCCGCAGCACCCGCGCGTGTCCCGGATTGAAGCGGCGGTGAATGACCCGGATGTTCCCGACTCGGCTCCCCCCCTTTGTCTCTGGCCCGGACTTTCCCTCCCTCTTTCCGCGGTACGGAGCGCGGCAGTGCCGTGTGTCCCTCAGCCCGACCCGTCCCTGCCGCTGCGCCGGCGCGATGTGACCCCGAGCGCCATCCGTCCGCCACGCTTTACGCATCCTCGCGACACAGGACCCAGAGGTGGCCGGAACAACGCCTGAGCACAGAGCGCAGGAAGGAATCCCAGCGAAGCTCTCCTAAGCCCAACCACGTCCTCGTGCCCCTCGGCCCCCACAAGCCCCCGTTGAGAAACTGAGTGAATGTTTACCTCGGGCGCTGAGAGAGTCACCTGCGCCCTGAAAAGGTCTGCTCCCTCGAAGGGCGCTAGCGCGGGTCTCGCAGGCCGCGCCTGCCCCGGGACGCGCTCGAGCCTGGCCGAACCCCACCCACTGTGCCCAGCCGGGCCTCTGATTGGAGGATGGAGGCCCTGCCCCTGGAGGGGCGTTCGCAGGTGATGGGCAGGCGGGAGAGCCTGTCAGAGGGAGCGGGGGGCGGGGCCGGGACCCCGGGGCGCGCAGCGGGCAGCGGGCAGCGGGCGGTGTCCCGCCCTCCGACGGGTCCGGCCGCCAGTGCGGGCGCAGTCGCTCGGTTCCCAGCCAGTCCGGGGCGGCGGGAAGCTGGGGGCTGGTTGAGGAGCCGCAGCGGACTGCTGCTGCTGCTGCCGCCGGCCGTGCCGTCGGCGGCCGTCCCTCTGGGACTGGCCCCGAGCCCGGGTGCGCGGGAAAGCGCAGAGACGTGCCGAGGCTTCCTCTGGTGCAGGCTTGAGTTGTGTGTTCGGCCCAGATCTGCTGTCGGTTTACCTCATTTTTAAGAAGCAGCATGCTTTACGCTCTGTGGGTTTTGTTTCCTATTGGGGATTTTTTTTTTCGGGTGGGTGGGTGTGCGTGTGTGGTTTCCAAGAACGCATTTTTAGTGGCATATAGGGTATGAACCACATTCTGTTCTTGTTTTTGACTTATTTTTCTAATTTTAATGAAACACGAGACATTTCAGTCCTGAAACCTTGCACTGCTCTGCGTTTGTTAATGTTTCTTGAACTGTGTCCTATGTGGTATTAAAGTTCAAAATGGTTTTTCTTCTTGGGAACTCTAGAATTAACTATTTCAATAAATAATCACTTACCTTTGAATTGGCCCTAATCAAAATAACGTGCTGAAGTTAGGAATCTTGTTGCCCGACATCCCACCTAGTGCGCACGCACCTGCAAGAGCAATTCATCCTGGGCACATTAAAACACCTTCTGGAGGAATTCTGTTTCTTCATAACCCCAGGCAGCTGGGATTCAGTTACAACCGGCACCTAAAGCTGGCAGAATGAACGTAGGCATTGCTGGACACTTTTGCTTATAATTCGTTCTATTTGGCTTTTAAAATTCCCACTTAAAATTTTGTTAATTTTTTTTTAGTTTTTGTATCACCTCAAACATGATATACACAATACGGAGCTTTAAACCATCTTTGAAAAAACAAAAGGCTGTTGCACAGGGTAAGGCAATAATCTACAATTCACGTCCATAATGGAGGGGGCAAAATGCCATCAGTTTAAACTACAGTAAGAAAAATGGTGAGGTATTAAAAAAAATCCTTCTACTGGCAAAGATACTACAACACTAGGCTGCCTAATGGGGAGAGCATGGGTATGAAGTGTTCACCACTTGGGGCTTTAAAGGTAAGTTAGACAACACGTGTTTTAATTGTAGCCACTTCTGCTTTTAGCCAAGGGGACGAGCTGAGTGGTCTGTTACAGCTCTTCTCAGGCTTTTTTTTTGCTGAACAATTCATATTCTTATTTAAATTTATTTTGGTTTTGACTCCTACAGAAAGGATAGAGGTATTCTTTTTTTTTACCTCTCTAGGCTTGTCCCAAGAAAACCACTGAGCTGTCAAAGCAATCAGTATTGCCTGACATAGCAAGGTCTTTGCTTTAAATCTCAGAACTCTGTCAACTAGCTAATGTTTTTAAGAGACCTTACTGCCAGCAGAGATAGAAAAGGATGAACGGCTTCCAAAGCTTCCACAGACATACTTGCAACAGCTATACATCATCAAAGAAACCTCTCATTCCAGAATGGGTCTGAGTTTGTGCTTGGAATCGCACATCTACCAGGTTGATGTTCGAGTTGAAATTGACTTTTCAGTCTTTGGAGTCACCTCCGCTGGTGAAGGCTGGCCTTAGGCTCGAATTCCTCCCATGCAGGTGGGCAGCTTCAACATCTTCCAATTGCAGTGAGAAATACAGTAAGTGTCATACCACTGAAATGTTTAAGAATGCAAAATAATGATTGCACCTTCATATAAACAAACTAAATCCTTGGACCACTTGCCCTATTCTCATCAAGTCCTCATTTAGCTTCTCTCCATAAATGAGTGATTTAACGATTACGTTCTATCGGAATGAACAGTTCCTGTTCACATTTGTGCTTTAGCCAATTACATACCAAAAGGATGTAAAATAGGATACTTGTCTTCCTGTGGGCCCTCGCTCCTGCCCAGCTTTCTCTTTTCCTAATGCATGGATATCTATGGCAGCATCTGCCTTAATTTCTTTATTCCATTCCTTTTAACTAGTAAGTGCTGGGGAAGAGATGGAGGACAGTTAGCAGCTGTGTGTACAGAAGAACATCCTGACAGTCACAAATTACTTGGGGAAAGAAGGGAGTTTTAAAGATCTTAATGAAAACACCAGTTGCAGGCTGATTCACTAAGCAGTTACTGGATGCCATCTCAGTAGCATGTTACTTGGTGAAAACGTATTTGGAATGTCTTTGCATTCCAAATGGTGGCATCTTTGCACTAATTTGGAATAGAGACTTTGAAATAGAGACTTTCAACAGGACTGCTGAAGTGCAATAGTGGCTGTGCTGAATCAGACTACAGACACTCTACCTAAGAAATCTTTCGCCGGTAGCAAATGCTCACAGCAGAAGCAAGACAAACAGGTACTCCCCTGTGTACCCTTCCCAGTGATTCCAGTGACTTTACCAAAAGCAGTGAGTTATAGGGGAAATTGTTAACACATCATTCACAGGATTTATCTCATGAAATTGTGCAGATTACAGTCTCAGAGAACGCCACATAAATATGGACTATGTGTTTATAACTACCAGGCGAGACTTCAACACACTGAAACATGAGTTTGCAGGGTCATTTTCAGCTTTCCAAAGTGAAACTTCCCACTGAAAGGAAAGTTAGCTCCAAATAAACTCTAAATGTTATAAAAGATCCAAACAGGATGTTAATGACTTGCTCATTTATGTCCCCTTTACTAACTGGTTTCTGGTTCAGGGTACACATGCTCTCACTTTTGCTAACTGGCGAAGACACTTGAAGCTACAGGTATGTATCAGTAGGAATCTGGATTAAAAGTAGTGCTGGTTGACTGTAAAGTGCAAATACTTTTAGTAAGACAGTCTGATAAAAATATAATGCACACAATTAGTTACTTTCTACTAAAACAATGTTTGTATTTAGGACTTATTTTAGTAAAATTCAAATGCAATTAAAATGCAGGAAATTAGTAAAATGACACCATTTTACTGAAGTTGCTGGATATATAAGGAAAGATTAGACTATGCTTTGCATTTAAAACTGATTAAACTGTTAAGATGAAGTTTACCTCATATGTAACTGTACAGCCTCTAAGACTTTAGAACTCACAGGTCTTAGCTTCTCACACTTAATTCTCACTAGCAGTTTGGAAAGTAAGCAGTCCAGTGGTCTTCTGAATACTAATACTGAATTATGAACTTTTCTATACTTGTAGAGGGCACAGCTGTCAAACTGCCTGAATAATTTCAGCAACCTGTACTCGGTACTTAATAATTTACTTCCTTCAGCCATTTCTATCTTTAAAACTTTTGCAGCCAACATGTACTAAGTGGCTTCTTATTTACATTTCTAATACTATATGTTGGCCTTATTACAAACTGGCAATTTCAGTTAACTTAATTTTTCAGACAAAAGAAGCATTTATATTAACAAGCAAAGTATGCATTCTAAAATAAATCTGTGATGTTAGGCAGGGTGATTTGTGAGTTGCGTGAAAGAAAATGTATGCGAAGTGATTAGTTAAAACTTAGTACATGTGTTTTTGTGTGATTACATATCCATACCAGTGGGGAATATTTCCTACTACAATGATCAGCAACAGTCATAGTAAACACAAAGGAAAACACCTTCATCTCCCAGCGGTTATATATCTGAATAAACATGACTTTCTGGTGACAAAGTCTTTGGGGCATCAGAAAAGCGTATGTCTCCTTTATAAAGGAAAAAGTATTACTGCTTTGAATCACCGTACAAAAATGCAACTACATTTTATATCTGAAGTGTTAAACTATCAGTGATATTACACTGCTAAAGTCAACATTAATGGATTTAGAAAAGAAAAATTTAAGACATCAGAGTTGAAAAGGGAAAAAACAGGTTTATTTCATGCAGTTTACAATATGCTAGTGTTATGAAAAGGAGGTTAAAAAAATACCCACACACATTTTAATTGTACTTTTGCTTTAAAAATGATGGCTAACTGTAACCACCTTCAAATGATTTGGGAAGCCCTAGCAGATTTTTATCCAGGGAAATTCCATGGATTCAGTTTCTTGTCTATGTCTGTGCTAAGAGTTTTGGCTAATGCAAAACCATTAAAACCAGATCAAAACTCAAACTTTGCTGCAGTAAGAACACTTCAGAGATAATGAATTGGCACAAAATAAATTGTTATTGCTAATCCACTATCCAGGAAATAACATGTTGCAAGTATGGCCACTTGGATATTAACACAAACAGCTGATGCACAACTAATTTTGAGACCAGTGATCTGGGGGAAAAAAAGAACATCTGTTGAATTGGGTATGTGTGCCTAGAGAGTCCATAGGAAACAGATCTTGTATAGCTAGGCTCAGATGAGGCTCAGGACAGAAGCAGTTGGAAATAGTTGCCATTTGATACTCCTTTGGTTTGGTGATCATGCTTCAGTTCCAGGCGGACAGGTTGGCAACATTCCTCTTACAGTGCCTCGGCACTTGCTTCATCCTAGCAAGTACGCATGAGCCAAGGTAAGTTTGAGTAAAGTTGTGCATAAGCTTTTGGAAAATCTTCACAAGGAGCAAGAATCATGTACATAAATACATTAACTCTTACATTTCAGATGACCAGGACTGGAAATCTCAACAGGTGTTAAGTCAGGTCAAAATTTAGGCTCAGCTTTCTAAGGCAAGGAGAAGAGCACTGTCACAGAACCTCCTCCCCTTCCACCCACCCCCAAAGTAGCAAAATAACTTTCTAAAAAGGTTCTCTCATTATAGTAGTTATTACCACGCAACACCCTCAAGAGAACCCTTTGATCAGCCCAGAAAGCTATGTTTGCAGCAGTTATCTATTCACTGAACTTTTGAGAAGTTTATGCCTTGGTAGACCTTGCTAAAGCAAAGGACAGCGAAGTTGCAATGAAATCTTCAGCAACAGTCTCCTTGGGCAGAATCAAAGTCCCTCCGTTGCCAGTGCTGTTCATCAAAGTCGTTAGATTTCAACATAGGCAATAATGGAGTGGTGGGCAAGTCTACTGTCTTCTCTAGTGTATTCCTTACCAAGCTGGACACTGAAATTCCAAGCCACACTTATATCTGCAATTGGTTCAGCCATTTGCAAAAAATTATTTGAGAGTCCAGGAGTTGAAAGAAAAACAGAGTAGCTGCTTTTTAAACGTTGTATGTCTCTAGAACTTCAAATTAGCTCTAGAAAGGATCTTAGCCCTTAGCATTTCTGCACTGAAAATGGAAAGAGTTCCTTCTGTCTGACACTCATCTAGGCAAACTGAACAGTAAGATCTATTTAGCCCTTTAAAGCCTCAGTTCAGTAAGAAGCCTTTAAAGACAGCTCCTGATTGTTGTGAGCCAAAAGACAGAAAAGTTATGACACTGAGTTCAGAGAGCCTTCCACATTTTTTTTTAAATATTGAATATTTATACTATTTTAAGAATCAGTAATTCTACACACAAACCCAGGTAAAATCCTGAGCTTGTCCTTGAAACTAGCGATAACTGCAGTCTAAACCATAATTGAAGGAGCAGGCAGCATCCTCAGACCGTATGTAATTCAAAATTGCTGTTAGACAAGACACTTCTCCAATGACCACTGGAAGTTTTAATCTGCTGTCCTGAGCTAACAGGTACTGTCACAGGCATAACAAAATCTCATGTCTTTTCAAGGGCCCCACCTTTCAGGGCTGACTGAAGAAGTTAATTTGAAAAACTTGAAAGATGCTTTTGATGTGGTGAGAGAGAGAATAAAACAGAATGACACTTTTTGATTTTATCACATCTCAAGTGAAAAAAATCCCAGGCTTCATCTCCAGACTCTCTTTCAGTTGACTCTGATCTCCATTAAAAGCCCAGTACTTCACTTTTCTCTCAGTACTTCGCAAGGAATGTGTTCCAGTGTACCTGAATGATTGGACAATACGCATTATAATCCAGTTTCCAGGTCATTTCATTCAATCAGATACTACTGTACTTTTGTGTTCCAAGTTCTTTTTTGTAATACTATTAAAAATAGTGATTTGTAATTAATGTGTGTTAATTTGCTGGTGGTAGTTCTCTGCTTCTCAAAAAGAGACTGGCAACTCTCAACAACCTCAACAGACGTTCACAGAATACAGTGTTCTGTTCTGAGAAGCAGTTTTCTGAAAACGTCATCCTACTCAACAGACCTATTCCCTAAGAATGCCTGCAATCAAGCGGGTTTTTTTGTTTAATTTGTTAGAAGTTTTCCTTTTTTCTCCTAAAAAAAAGAAAAAACTCTCTCAGAGAAAGAGGAGATGGATTCAATTTTGGTATCTTTAGGAAATAGTCCTGGTTCTAATGAATCATAACTGTGCATTTACATTGCTAGAAATTTAATATAAAAATGTCATCTCCCATACAGAAAATTAGCCTCTGACGAAACTTAAGGACAACAGTATGCTATCTGTTTCCTAACTCAAAGCAAGAAATTGCTATGGTAAATTTGAACTTCTCAGTTTTTAAACAAGTTTTCCAAGAAGTTTGTCATAAAAGCTTTTAAAGAATTTCACTGAAAATCCACTAATCATCTGCTGAAATAACCTCCTGTTCCACAGACAACAAGCCAAACCACTGAATATTCATACAGAAAATGGTAGAAAGTTAAATCTTTCATAGAATTTATATTTTCATGAGAGGTCACCTTGATTAACTGTTACGTTCTGGTATTTCTCCCTTCCTGCTTTATTTTCTTCTGCTATGATCTCTTTGTGCTCAGGATCTTATATTCTAACCTGCCATACTATTTTGATTTAAGAACAGAGGAGCTGTGTAAATCCAGAGTTCGCGTCAAAGGCTTTTGCAGAGTAGCTTTTCAACTACAGCCCCCTAGTGAACCCATCAGCTTTACATAATCATAGGCATTTCTCTTGAGGTAAATACTCTCCAAACGACAGAAAAGAAACAGACAAAGGACTCCAGTTTAAACTGTATCCATACACTACCTCATTCTGCAAGATCTTAACAGACGAAGCAATGTTTGCAAAACCTGGTGATGTAGATTGGACTCTAATGCAATTACCTTGTTACTGTAGCTAACTTTATTTGAAGTTACAAGAGTCAAATAAAAAGAAGTCAAATAAAAAGAAACCAAACTTATTTACGGATCAATTCTTAACGCCTTTTTCAGAAGGCATACGGTAGCACTTCCATCTATCTGAAAGCCTCTCGTGTTCACAAAAATTAAAGCAAAAATGACATTAGCATGAACAGGAAAGTAGTTAGTTCAGGTGGTCTCAAACAACAGCTTATTTAAAATAATTTACAAGGTACCTGCCTGTTAAAGTTCTCTCTTTTTTTTTTTCTTTTTTTCTTAAAATCTTTGTGAGGTATTGGAAACAAAGTGCAAAATGATTAACCACTTATTTTCCCCAAATTTGCTACAACAGGGATACAATGTAAACTCGATTGCAGGTAATCTCACCATAAAAGCATGTTTTTAAATTGAAAATACTCCAGTGGAAAAAAACCACATACTTAGAAAACCCCACTCTTTTACATATCCTGCATTTGTTCAGTTTGCTCAGTTTGTTACTCATGCTTTGCTGCTGTCATTCTTCAAAACGTCACGTTATGAAATAAAATATTCTGTCTTTTTTGGCTTAAATAAAAGAGACAACAGAAATACTGATTCAGAAGGATCACTGTAAAACAGGTATTTCAGGCATTAAAATCCACTTAGGCCAATGCCAAATTACTCCGTAGAGCACATCAAGAAAACAAGAAACATGGTTGGCTGCAATTCCATGAGCTAGGGAGCTCAGAGAATTCAGTGGAGTCATACTGTTTAAAAACACAGTAACTACTGCAGCAGAGGAAATGTTTTAATATGCAGTTAACACAGACAACTGTTATGCTTATTTTCAGATACACAAGATAATCTGTTACTATTTAGGGGAAATTTGGGTGCTAAATTTAAGTTGATAAAATATGGGTGCCTAAAAAAGTATAAAAGTATAAACACTTCCCCTTACACAATTACTTTTTTAGTAAATTCAATTCAGTTTTAACATCTTAAAAAAAGACAAACATTTTATGTGTTGTTGCGGAGGGGCCAGCAGCTTCCTGTGCAGACCACATCCAAGTCGCAAAATGCATTACAAACCCTTTCAAGCATTAGACGCATGGACAAAACATTTAGCCCATTGCTTAACCTGCTTAGCAAAAATGTTTTTTACAAATTGTTTCTGCCAAACTTTTATCAATGTATAGTAAGTCCTTTAAAAAAAAAAAAAAGAGTAGACCCTGGGTGTTTGAAAATCACGCTTTTGTGTAAAGGATTACCTAGAGTATACGCATGAACTCTGAAGTTACTGAGAATTAAAACTGGAATGTCTTTAGAATTCAAAACAATCCTGTAGCTTTTTGAAACTCCCTTCCACTGTTTTCATAAATCAACGAAGCCAAGTTTTATACCATCAATTTCATTAAGTGTTTTAAAGATGTGCTAAAGATTTTGCTCAAAACATAGTGTATTAAAAAGCTCCAGTCTTGTGTATTAGCCTTCATCAAGGACAAACTAATAAAGCTGCACCAGATGTTTTCAAACAGTGTTCTTTAACTGCATAGTTGAAACAGTACAGAAAGAAAGATTGATTGCAGCTATCCTGAATGTCTGAAGTAATTTAAGTTTTTCAATTGGATGAGCTTGTGTTCACACTCAAGGTTGATTTTAAGCCCAGTCATAGAGATAGGGATCTAGGACTAGCCAGCCATATTTCTGTACAGCCTCCAGCTCTTGAAAATTCTCTACCATAATCCAGAGTTCAATGCTTATAGGCCTTTTATAAAAGCACAAACACACATAGGAGTACAAACATCTCAAAAGAAACAGAATGTTCAGTTGTTCATTTTAAGTGAATTTTGATTCCCCTTCCAAACATCTGGCTAAGACTGGAGCATAACTTTTGCAGGAACAGAAGGAACATCAAGAATAACTCAGATATTTTCTCTGAGTTTAGTCTTCCCTTTGGGTATTAAAATGCGCTATAAATCCAGTCAATATATACACCCACCCTTTTGTTTGTTGTGTAACTTTTTACGTGCTAGTTTCAATTGATCTCCTAGGCTGTTATTACATAATAAGAGTATACCACAGAGCCATAAGGAATGTGCAGTATAACACCGTCAACTGGGGCTGCCACTGATTCTGAAACAATGTGGGCCCAAATATTTGCATTTGTGGGCTCTAATACGTGTGTGTGTGTGTGTGTAGCACCAATTACATTGTCCTTTAAATGTTTACAATGATTAACAGAAAAATCTCTCCAAACTGATCAACACTGGGTCATCCAGCACCAGACATTAAGTGCTACATGTCTCAGAGGAAAATATGAGTGCATGGTCATTTCTTTTCAAATGACCAGTGTCAGTCAGCCCACAAGAGAGTACAACCATGCACTACAACCAAAACTTAACACACACTCCCACACCATCTATTCCCATTATGTAATCTTGCAATCCTTTCAGCCAGTTGACACCAGCTTATAGGCAAAAATGGTTGAACCCGGATCAACAGAAAATTGTCTAAATCAGATTTTTTTCTTTTGCAGCCGAGCCTCTTCAGTGTGACAATTCACTGCGTCTTGGAATAAAAGAGAAAAAATTGTCACCATTCAATACTGTCTTCACATCCTGGAACCTCGTTCTTGCAAAATCTGAAACAGACGAATAAAATTCTATGAATGAAGATTCACTCAATGTTATTCCTAAAGCATGGAGATCAAAGAGCAACATAATTACTATTTCAGATAACTGATAAAACATCAGGGAGCTGGGTCAAGGACATTCCTGGAAGCTGTGCTTTAAGGCTGAAAAAAGACAGATTGATACATACAATGTCTACTATCAAACATAATGAAAACAGATGTAAAGCACTGCTAGGAGTTGAGTATGATTAATATAACCAAAGCTTAAGGGTCGGTAGATGTAAAAAGTAAGCCATTTTACCTCATCCTAGTTCTGAAGATACTTAGGTCCTGTGTGGTAAATGAACTCGGGTACTTTATTAGAGACTGAATTTAATCTTCATTTTTCCTGGAACAGGAAAATGTCCTTAACTCTCTGAAGGTTCAGCTGCAAATTGTCCCCCATAAATTAGTACTGAAAACATGAACTAGCAGCTCAAAATGTGCACAAGTGGCACACTGGGTGAGATGACACAGGAAGTTTTCAAAGGCCAAGAGTACCAGCTGGCAAGATTTAAATCAACTGATTTAAAATCTGAAATAGATGCCCAGGCTTGCTCTTTTGCATGAACTAAAGTCAATCAACTACATTTCTTCACAGATTTTTACTATGCTGTTCAGACATACAAACCTTACCAGCTGGACTGACCAGCTATATGAAAATAAGTACTACTCTGACAGCAGTTTTAAAATACTTTCACATTAATATTATTTGCTCACACAAGAACTCACAAATTTTTTTAGGCTTCTCTGTCCACATGAAATTTTTTTCTGTTGATACAGGACATAGCACATTGAACTTTTCATGCATTAGCTTGTCCATCATTATCCTCTGAAACGCCCAAGCCAGGCACCTGGCAGGCAATGCAGGCTCTGACTTCATGAGGAGGAATATATTTCTAAAAAATTCTGTCTAAGGAATTTGATTCTCCTACTGTTACCAAGGAACTGAGATTCCCATTACAGTGAGTAAAAGGATTTTTTTTTCCCCCCCGCTAAAAGGAGTTGGTTTGTTTAATATTCACTTTAAAAGACATATATTAAACACAGGGACTGAGGTCTAATGGAAACAAAATACCTACCCCTGAAAAACCTAGGAATCCTTGTCTACAGCATCTTACAACATGAAGACCACCTATTCTACTTCCAATTTGACTATTTTTTTCCTTTTCTGTTTCCATTCTCTTTGGCTCTTCCAGTGAAGAAAGGATCCAAGTCTTAGGATTGACTGTCCAAGCAACAACATTTCTCATGTTGCTACTCTAAACTGAATGGCAATCAGCAATAACGATAATAACTCTCGGGCTGCATAGTACTGCAAGGGAAGCCTTTAAGCAAACTGTAGAACTAATCGTGACAGTAGCCAAATAAAGCACTAAGCAAAGCTTCAAATGTACTGAGCACAAGTACTTAAAAATGTTAATCTGCAAGTAAAAGTATGTCTAATGATACTTTATTTTCTTTTGCTTCTTGACAGTTTTCCTAGTACTGGGAAAGGCTCTTGATTTCAAAAGCTGGAAGAAAGCAAAAGCACAATCCCTGGACAATGGTATAGCTGTCTTCAATGTAGAATTTCCTTCTATTATGATTTCAGTGTAGTTTGATATTAAGACAAATACCTGATGCACATTCCATCTCAGAGGACCCACAGAATCTGACAGCACACACAAACACTTCAATCTTTGTGCTTGCAGAGTAAAGGCTGGCAACCACTTCACACAGCACAGCAGTTTCATGTATGGTTTTAAATTTAAAAAGTCTAGGTATTTGGTTTCTATTTAATATTGTTAAAATGTTGATAATTTAACCTATCAGCCTCTATCAGTCATCAAGCCTAATATGTCTTTCATAGTGACTGCAGTCAAGTAGCGTTTCTGTTCAGAGACAGTTCAGTGCTAGCTTAAAAAAAAAAAAATCCACTATATCACTTGCTCACTGCATTTCCTGCAGTACCTGGAACTCGCTTTGTGCATACAGAGTTCTTTTCCGTTTCAAATTCAGTATTATTATTTTGAAGTTATGAAGCCAGATGTCAGTGCAGCTACTTTGATCAATTTCCAAAATCCAGAAAGATGTTTCCCATGGGCCATGACATGCTTTAGGGTATATTTTAGATGCAAACTTTGCTTATTTCATTAAGACAATTTACTATGTGTACTAAGCAAAAAGCATTTCATATGAAACTCTAAGAAAGATACAAGTGAATTCTGTGAGGAAAAGCCAGGCCCTGAAAATTGCTCAGCAACAGCTAGTATAATGTATTCAAGAGATCAGATAAACTTACAGAAAATAGTGCCATTGATACCTACTCATGGTACCATAGTGTCATTGTAGCTTTCATACAATAACCTGGATGCAGGCTTGAAGCCAAAATTCCTAAACTGAGGCTTACTGGAAGGTGGGGAAATATATCGGGAGTTAATTTTATAAATGCTTCATAGTAAAACCCTTTCCTTGACTATTTGCTGTTGGTCACAGCTGAGAACAAAATGCTGGAGTAGATGGCCACATAATGGATAACAGTCTGACCCAGCAAACGTAGTCACTAAGTGCAACAATCTCCAACAGAAATAAAAACACAGCTGAAACAAGCACCTGTGCAGTTAGAAAATAATACTGGATCTATTCACTTTGCAAATCTTTCCAATTTAAAATGGAACATTTGAGTTTATTCTTTCCTAGAAGATAAAAAGTACTTCTGAGATTAATAGACTTAGAACTATTTTCTGTAGCTTCAGGTACACATGCAATAAGATAAAACTAAGCCAGATCTGGACGCAGAACTTTGTGCACTTTACTGAGCCAGTAAACCTAACGTAGAGCCGAAAATTCTATCGTATCAGTCAATATTTTAACACACTTTGCTTGGTACTTCTTCTGTAACCCCTGCCTTTACTAAAGGGGAAATGATTTCTGATCAGCAACCTCTCATGAGAAGGTGTTCCCTCCACCTCTGTTCAGAAACTGTGTGAAAGAGGATCTTTTGTAGTCATGGGCAGTGACTTTGACCACAGAAGAAACTGAATTTCAATTATCAGGATTTCTATCAAAATTGTACTTACTAAATACTGAAAAGATGACCAACTCTGTTCTGCAATTCAAAATTCTTTTTTTCTCCTGAAAAACCTTCTAATAAGCCTATTCCTAAAAATTTTTGTGGTTTACTGGGCAAAAATGCCAAAAGAAGATGTCTCAACACTAACAGAGGTCACTAAAATTTGAAAACAATTATGGCAGATCTTCTTCCAAACTGCTAATAGCTAGGATTGAGGAGTATGTCTGGAGCAGAACCAGGCATGGAGGAAGTTTTGAGACCATGCTCTACTAGCTAAACAGATGACTTCACTGATAGTGCTCCTCTGCCCACACACTTCAGATCACAAAATCACTGAATGGTTTGTGTTGGAAGGGACTTTTAATGACCACCTAGTACAACCCCCCTGCCATGGGCAGGGACATC
>JAVKLA010000061.1:20007948-20028792 GCA_034782735.1 Sagittarius serpentarius | reverse complement strand
TTCTCTGCAGCGCTGCTCTCAGTCCATTCATCACCCAGTCTATACTGATACTGGGGACTGTCCCGACCCTGGTGCAGAACTGCTGTGTGCAGAATTTTCTCTCTTTTCATATTTCTGTTCTGTTTTTCCTCCAGGTGCACCAGATCCAAAGTTGACTTACAAACTCTAAACAATGCTGAATGAACTCTCATATCCTAGGGGCTTGAGTGTGATTGCTTCTTAGGGAAGCAGAACATGAGAACTGTTTCCTCCCACTCAAAATAAGTCTGCCGCAGACAGAACAGCATTTTAAGGACTGTTTGTCTCAGGAAGCTTAAGAATCTTGCACTCAATTCCAGCACAGTGCCAGTTTATTTTTTTCAATAAAGATCCAGATTTGATCCACTCCTTGCAGCCATCCCTGAAGACTGGGCAAAAAACTTCATTCTACCTCAGCAGTAGTTTCTGTTAGCATCAGTTAAGAAAATAATGTAGGTTCTTCTTCAGCCATGTGGAAGCAACACTTCAGATAAGCATAAGGCTGCTTTACAGCTAAAAAGTTCAGGTGTATAGGTGAGAAGATAGAGCTCAATCTCATGCAATGGTAAAGATCTTCAATTTATACAGGCTCAAGTGACTACCCGCACACTGTGTGACTGAACATTCAATGATAAGTTATCTTCTAGAAATTGGATAGCAGAATAAATATGAGCACTGCTCACAGACATGTTAGGAAAAGGTTGCAAAAGTTGTTCTTTCTGACACAGCTTTTGTGTTCTTCCACTTGTGACTTTTGAAGTACCTTGATCTTCAGTAAGATGTCTAACTACAGTGGAAAGGACCTGATCCGTGCCCGGAGAGAGTTGTTTCCTGTGACAAATATAACTGTAGCATCGAGATCACGCTATTTACTTACATTTGCCAGGTCTTGAATCAAAAATTATTAGTTCCAAAACAATCAGATAAGACCATCTTTTCACTGTGTTGCACTTCAGTTAAGTTTGCTAATTTATTGCCAAATCAGACATTTACTTAAAATGTATCCTGTAAGTTTATATCAGATGCTTCTTCACGTAAAAAAAAAATTGACGGAAAAGCTGGTGCACAGAAAATAAAAATGAAAAACAATTCTGACCCTAGAATCTACATGAAGAACTTTTCTTCTCAGCAAAGCTTTAAAGGAACCAATCACAATACAGCTTACAACAGCAACACTAATTATTCTGTCAAAGAAACAATATCCAGAATAGGGATTCTACCTTTGCTAACCATGCCACAACTATAATCACAAACACACACACCACCACGACTAGCCAAAGGACAGCACTAGTGGGGGTAGGAACTGGATGGGGCAGAAAAGCATCTGGGTAAAATCCTAGGGCAGCTAGTGCTCACCATGACATTTACACTTAATCTGAGTCATTCATATCGTAATCCGTTTCTTCATCCTCACTCTGAGTGGCATGCAGCATGCAGCAAGTATAGAGAAAGGAAGGGAAAAGAAGAGATTGCAAGTGAGTCAGAGCTGCAATAAAGTACAGTCCACTTACACTTGAAGCATCTGGGAATGACATTCATTTACTTCTATCTGGGACCCCCACTCTTTGTAAGAAAGTATGACAGCAGACAACTTCAAGGAAGAACATTACAGATTTCATGAAAATTTCCTTTTTCAAATGTCCTGAAGTCAGCAGATAGAAGACAATAGTGCCGTGCAACAGAACAATAGGGACCATAAGTATAGAAAAAATTTAAATAGAACTGTAAAGCTGGTACCTTAACTCCGTGTACTCTTTGCCACGGATGGGAAAGGATAGCACTTGAGAATCTAACTTTGGATGCAGATGTTATGAATAAGTTTTGGCCGTTTGTCCCAAGAGTGACAGGTCAATGAAGCGGTATGAAAGAGAAGAATGCCCGAGGGAATACAGGTTCTCTCTCAGTAGTGCCATGGCAACCAGTAAAAGCCACTGAAGCCATTTAAGTCCATGTCCCAAATGCCATTAATTTCCTTCACTTAGGTGTATTAGAAGCTTACACAGAAGTCAACTACTAATTTACTATGCAATCTCTTTTCCAGAAAAAGAAAACACAAAGAAAAAAGTCACTAAGAAGGAATGAAGGTGAAGCTTGATTAGATAGGCTATCAGAAAATGCTTTTTCCTATTCTGAAAGTCCAGTACTATTAATTAAAATTGAAGTGCTTGTCAATAAAAATTACATACTGGCTGTTTTTTCTTTTCTCTAACCCAACCTGCTGTAAAAGTAATAGAAGACTTTCTCATGGCTTCTAAAAGTCAGTCCCAGTACATGAACACATTATTCTGTATATATCACTGGATACCAGAATTTTAGTCATGTGAACTTCATGAAGACCAACTCAGACGCTAATGAACAGACTGCAGACTAGAGGATTAACACTGGCTAAGAGAGAACTATTGACAGAAAAGCTCCCACAGTCCAGTCAAGATTCCTGAAAACAGCTCTCAGAAACCTCTCAGCCAAAACCAAGTTTGTTTCTCCCCCCCACCCCGGCACAACATATACCTACAAAACAAATAACTGATATATTAGAAACATAATGTATAAAAAATTATTCTTCAAGTATTGCCATTAATTGCTAGCAACAGCTCGACTCTTCCAGGACAAAAGGAGTGAATGTTTCTATCTCCAACCAAAATTAACAGTAATTCTTATTCATCACCCTGGTCAAATTATGCTCTGCTCTCTTCTCTGAAACAATGACCAAGAAGCACTTCAGTGGAGAGGTCTAAGATTTAGCTTCTCTCAGAGCTATTGAATTTACAGAGTTGTACTTCACTCTGAAGTAGCTTTTGTATTTAGGGTTTAACAGTTTCATTTGGTCTGTATTTTTTTTTACATTAAGAATGCAATGTAACTCCGGTAACTTCTGAAGTTCCCTAAAGATGCACTACCATTCCTTATGAAGATGTTTACTAGGTTCTAGGATTCCACATTTTATTTCAGGTACATATCTCAGCCCTAAATTATTACCACCTACCTCTTTCACTTGTCAACTTTTAAAGTCTTCCTGAAGCATCCTGGCAAAAGCAGATCTTGACTGGGGTTTTGGAAAGAGTGAGCCGTGGCTTACCCAGGTTCACTGTTTACCCTTGACTACACAAATCCCTTACAACTCTTTGGAAGTTTTATCTCAACAGTGACAAAAGAGCATAAATTAATCATTTCACTAGTAATCCAACGTAAAGCTTGGAGTATTTCTATAGTGCAGTTTACAAAAATGTCTCCATATGCGTAGGTGCGTAACCAAGTTACAAGGCACAGAAACTAGTGAAGTTTTATCTATTTGAGGACTCAGTGCTAAGACCCAGATCAATTCTTAGCATTATTTCAAAATTAATTTCTTTGAAGGTGATTCTTGAAAAAGCAATCTTTGATATTTTACCAGTTGTTTCCCATCTACATAGACTAAATGAAAAGCTTTTAAGCCAACTACAGAAATATTCAGTTTGTCTGTAGTCACCTCCTCATACAAAGCAACTATACAATGATAAAAACTTCAATGTGCATGGAAGAATACACTTACATACATATCTGGTCTACCTTATCACTATTCAGTTGTGGTTTTACATTTTCCCTTGTACAAACTCTGAAAGACAACTGAATAAAATGCTAAAATATTGTGCCCATTACAATCTTTTTGTAAAGCTGATTACAGGAAGTAAAGAGAACTAGGTAGAAACCTGACAACACTAAGCTAACAAATACCTTCATTTTATAACATATTGCACATGACTTTTTCAGAAACAGCATATTATAATCTCCGTTCTTGACGGTAATTTTTCTTCAGTTGAACTCAAGCAAGAAAAAGAGTTTTCAAATGAACCGGTGGCAGAATAAGGAAGCATTCAAATGTGTAAGAAACAAAACCAAGATTCTCAACTGTAAACAGCAAATATCTGCCAATACTCGAAAAAACAGGACAGGTATCAGGAATAGTAGAGAGTATTGCATTTAAAGAACCCATTTGGTATAACAAATGCATGCTGACTGTACCATTTACAGTCTCTCATGCAATGGACAGGGAACCATTATTAGTCATGAGTGAGAGGAAAAAAGGCAACTAAATAATGGTCCAGAACAGAGGCAGGTCTAGCACGACTTAGTGAAGCCCACCCAATTTGACACCATTCCTTTAGTCCAATGTCTAGTAACTTACCTTTGCTTTTTCACTGGGTTCACTGGTTGTGCCATAGGGAGTGTTATGCAATTCCTTTGAGACAACACACAGAAATTCAGCCTGATCTTCATTGCCATAGTTATAGGAAGAACCAATACTGACTAGCTGAAAGATGGAAAAAAAAAAGTCAATTGCATTTCCACATCAAACAAATTCCATAAATTCTCATCATTAGTACAAACACTCCTCACTCTTCAGACTGTCGGTTGTGTCTGAAGCATGATTCTCCACTTCAATGCAAATACGTTTTGATGTTGACAAATACACTGACACTCTGATGATAAAATAACATAGCTTTGCTTTTTAAACATATACAGAATTAATGATTTATGGTTATGATTATACTGTGAAAGAAAGGGCTACAGAGGTAGGCCAGTGGAGAAGGAGTCTGTTCCCTGTTTCTGGTATGTGCTGGACACCTTCCCATCCTCCAAAGTTAATTTTTAAAAAGTTTGTATGCGGTATCTTAATGTGGCATGATTTAACATGTAAATGGTTGCATGCAGGAAGCACTTTAGCCTTAAGGGATACCCACCACTTTACTTACAGAATAACGGTACTTCTATTAAAACATATTTTGAGTGGATAAAGATGAAATTTGCATTTGATTGGAAAACAGCAAGACACAGCATGGTGGGACACCAAGATTAACATCTGAAATTCATATGTACTGCTACAAGGAAGTTACTTAAGGAAGTGCTACAAAGAGAAGCCATGTATAATGAAATGTGACGTATTTACAAGCTTCTGCAAGTCTCGATATTGGATGATAAATGACAGTTTACCAAGAAGGAAGGGTATACTCAACATCAGTACTACCTCATATGCAGCATGTTTATCAAATGGCAGAAATTTCATGTAACTTGTCTTACCTTACACACAGTGCACTTACCTAATGCTAGAAGCTTTACATAGTCTGCCTTCCCAAGCCAGAATCAATTCAGATGTAGCTGGTTCATTTATTTTAAAGGTTTATTTCAAAAGCATGACAAGACAATGTATGGTGCTATTACTACTGACACAAACCAAAGTCCTAAAAATCAACCTGTTGCACAGATACACTGTATCTAAATGTCATTACCAAAACTATATTAAATCTACCTACCAAATCACCACAGACGTGATAAGGCTGTCCTATTCCCCAATCTCTATCATATCATTAAAGTGCCCTGGTAATGGCTCCTTATAAAAGGCTTGACTTGTTTTTTAGGGCAACAGCACTCAAACCACTGCAGTTACCTGTCTAAAAACAAACGGTGTAATGCCATTACTCTAGCAGAGTACCAAAGACAGTAAAAGCCTTCTTAAATCAGGGAAGACGCAGCCAAGATGAAGTCTTGGCCCAGAATATGTGCTTGAGGGATAAGATTATTCCCCCAACAAAAGCGGAAGGTAGACCAAAGTTAAAAGCAGCTTCCATATAGCACTGTCAGGAGAAAACAAAGCCTCATCGTACTTCGAAGGAGAGAGAGGAGAGATGCTCAGATGTTCCAGCACTGTGGTAAGACAGCCAAGCAAGTACCTCCACAGACAGACAGAGTCAATGTCTACAAAGAGCAGCAGGCAGTGTGTCTGCACAGTGAATCAACTTAATGCCAGGCCTAGGCAATGTCAAAGTTTTTGGACCCTGATGGCATTACAGCATACGAGGTTCAGCCTCCAATGAACAGTCCTGGCAATTAAAATTCAGCACACTAACTATCTACTTTAACTACACTGTCCGGGTGTGATCAACTAGAAACCTTTCCCTCCTTCCTCCACTCCTAACATCACTCTAGTTCTGCAAAATACACACATAGTCAGTAATGAACACAGGCTGATCAAAAATTAATGCAATAAAGACATATTTTCCACCAAAACCACGTAATGAAGTTACAAAACCCCAGGTTTTTTTAGAAGCACCAACACATCCTCATCGGAATACAAAGGCACCATTTATCTTGAGATGTTCAGTCAGCTGTCTTTCACAATGGATACTCTGCAGTCTGGACCATAACATATTTGTGCAATATAGACTCACAAATCCCATGAAGCAACTGGTTGCTCAGTTGCACAAAATGGACTAAGAAAGTCCACTGAAAAGCTGGAAAATCAACCCAGACTTACTTCATATATAGAGATGACTTGTTGATTCTCTTCCCTATCAGCAAAAAATACCATGCACACATTTTCAGAAAAAAAAAAAGCAGTTAGGTTGGCCCTAAGCCTGCTGAAGTGGTATAGAGTTTATCCTAAATTATACAGCAATTACAAACCATATAATGCAAATACAGTAACTGCTCAGTTATTGACGTAAAATGTAGGACTATTTTAAACAGTATTTTTAACCCACTTAAAGGCTAGAAAACATTCAAAAAGTTGGATACATGTTTAAATAAAGCCATGCATAATTCACCTTCTCCAAAGAGAAACTGGAAGAATAAAATTGAAGCGTATGATTTGATTTAGCATACAGTCAACTCTTCTTCTTGCAAAATGGCAAGAACTTGATATCAGATAAGCTATGACAACAACTACCAGAAGGAAAAAATACTTCCTGACTCCTTGACACTCAAAATAAATAAATGACCTCTCTGAAAGCAGGTATGACACAAGACCCAAACATCAGCCAAATCATCAAACCTGGTTCAACAAAGATGTTAGGTCCTCAGTTGATAGATACTTACATCCCCCACTAATGCTTCCTAATCCAAATAAGCTGACCTTTTGACCATAAGTCTTTTTAGGAGACATGGCTGACTGGCTATTTATTAGCTAGTTGGATAGGACTAGCTATTGATTAGCTGGCTGCAAAACATCTGGATGACTTTTTGCCATTATTAATCAGCTGGTGCATTTCAAAATAGTCACTTTTGCAACATTCCAACACATGATACTCTTGTAAGCAGTTCCACATGTGTGCAACTGAGAATGTATTATTTGTGTAGTATCAATAGCATGCTAGAAACTTCATCGTAACTTTTTGAGATGCATCAGTAGCAACAGGGTGATGGCAGAAAAAGAAACAAAGGAAAATGATCGCACATTGGAACTGAACTGTTGTGTCAAAAAGTATGATCAGAAATAAAGCAATATTTTAGCACTTGTATTCCAAAAGTCACCCCGTCGTTCCCAGTGTTGCTGGCATCACTTTAAGAAGGATGCTGATAAACTGGAAGGAATTGCTAAACTCCCCCGCCCTGCGTCCATCCGTCCCTGCCACCCGCCGCAAAGAAAAAAAGAAAACAAAGAACCCACAACAAATCAGAGTAATCTGAGGTCTGCAAAACATGTGTTACAACCTGCAGGAAAAGCATTTCAGATTATCCAGCCTACTGTTTCTCAGACTTTCTGAAAGGACAAACTCTTTTTGGCTCGTGGGGCTTTAACAGTAGAGAGAGTTTTAATGACCAAGAACTTAAGGAAGGAAAAAAAGAACATATTCAAACTCCAAATTGCATAGATTTGTATGATTACATATACATATGTATACATGCATGCATGTATTTTTCCTCATTGTTTTTTTCCTTCCATGACTTCTTTCATTATACTCCTTGCTAAAGCAATGTGATCTTGCTTGCGAGTCCCTGTGGGCCCCAACAGTGTCGTAAGTGAGCACAGAAAAATGCCAATGTTGCTTATCACAGAAAATTCATTAGATCACGATCCACTGCATGGAATAAGGGTGTTGACGCTAGCAGGCTGTCAGCTGTAACTAAAAAAGGCAGGAATGGAAAGCATTATTATTATTGAATCAGCAGAAATATAATTATTTGCATTATATTGCTTGATGTGCCAATGCAGGTCAGGATTTTCCCTGTCTCATAAAGCCTGAACTTTTAAGTAAGATAAAAGATGACAATCAGAAAGGGCAAAGTTAAAAAAAAACAAACGGTTTGGCGTAAGTAAAGGTGGACAGAGACTACCTAATGCCTAGCTATGGTCAGGCTTGTTTTCAAAGAGGAATGATATAAGAATGATTTCAGGGACAATAACGAAGTAACTTTCTGAAGAACTTTTCCTAAGTCTGCAGCCTTGCGAGAGGATAACTGTGTCTTTCAAAAAAGGCTATTTAAGAAACACAGATAATAAAAGCGGTATAGCTGAGAGAATAGGTCAAATGATTCCTGCATCAAGTTACTCAATGGCAGCAAAATATATGAGTCTCTTCCTTTCTTAAATCAATGACTGTACACTTAAAAATATCCCTATGAACAGGCAAAATGGTTGGTGCATCACTTATAGGAACCTTATTTTTGAAGTGAACAAATCTCAAGCGTAACTGAATTGAGACAGATCTCAAAACCAGCCACATTTCAATAACTTGCCTACAGAGATTTGCTACACTGGTTTAACAATATCGATTCAGAATCTATACAGTACATTTACAGGACAAATTTGCAATAGTATTACCATAACAGATAACCACTCCAACTTGCACAAACAGCATCCCTATCTTTCTCTGCTTCCCACTGGAGTTACTCATATTTACTAACTCTTCTACTTCATGACTACCAGTTTCCTTCTCTTTCTGTGATGGTCTGATTCTCAAAACTGAGTAAATTTTCTAACAATTATTCTCAAATTCTATTTTAAACATTCTTACACTTTGAATATTACTGCTTCTATTTCAGATGTCATGAACTTGTACATGAGAAAGCTTGTCTTGGAGAGCTTGTCTTTTTTTTTATTTAATTATACTAACACTTGATAGGATAAAACAAAGTCCTCCCCTCAATTTTGTTTTTTTACAGAATCAAGTTGTATGAATGTAAGAATGGCCTCTACGCCTTTTAGAGTTATAATGCATTCATTCTACTGCCTTCTCAAAGGATTTGCAAAAGGCTATAAAGCCTTTAAGGCTATCAGCCATTAAACTCAGCACTGATGACTGACACCAGGACCGCAAGCGTATTTATTTCAGGTCTCTTAATGCAATTGTCAGGCTTCAAATCTAGGAGGAAGGAAAATTCATTCCCTTCCAGATACATTTTTTTTTTTTCCTTTTAAATTTTTTACTTGCCTTCATTACTTCATTGCCTTCCCCCATCACCCATTTTATTATGTTGAATTTTACTTTGAGCTATCTAGGACATGAACACATGAATAACATCATACTGCCTGTACTCTGCGTATCCTTAACAACAGGCCACATTTCCTACTCAGTTCCAGAAAGTCTGCAAACCCAGTGCATTAATTCCACATTCCAAATGTTACCTATACAACTGCAAGAAACAGATAGTGCTTGGTACATTGAAAGCAGATTCTGGAATATAGCTAGGCAACACTCCAGGTTTAAAAATCTACAACTGCATGGCTAAGTGTCCACGTAAACTCATATGCAAGGTTCTGCTCATACCAAGTCACTTTACTGTCATGTTATCTTCACGATGTTATACTGATCTTTCAGACTGAATAATATATAGCAAGGAAAAGAAAAAGTACTCTGAGTATTTTATTGATGAAAAACACCACAGAATACCAGGTTCCCAAATCAATTCACATAAAACACTTCAAAATGCAGCACACATATGTAAAGAACTGGAAACTGCCTCCACTGTTACCAGTTAGCAAAAAATCGTTCCCAAACTCGTGAACACCGAGAAGTAACACAGCAATTAAAAAAGCAGTGACTTGAGGGAGAGGGGAGCACGAAGGATGAGACAGCCTAAAAAGCCAATGAGTGGAGCTATGATTCTTCATTTGGGTTTCAAGAAAATTTCCCAAGGTGGCGAAAAAACAAAACAACAAAAAAATAAAGTAAAAAAAAAAACCCAGGATGTTCTTTCCACTTGAGACAAGATTTAAAACTGCTGGTTTTGTTCTCCCCTCACTCCTCCATATTTTACTTCTGAAAAATTCTGTTATTCATTGTTCCAGTTTGAATATATTTCATCCTCCTAAAAGAATGGTTAAGTTCCGAGTTACCAGCAATAAAGGTTCAAACTCAGAACTTAACTGGCCAATAGGTGGATGAAATATGCTCAACTGGAACAACGAATAACATAAAAATGTCCCTTTCTAAACCCAGTGAACTCAAAGCTTTATTTACAGGGCTCCTAATGTTTAAATTGTACCAATTTTACTTAACAAGTATGGATCAAAGGCTGTTAACTTTGGAGGAAGACTTAAGGAAAAGAAGTTACCTATTGAGAGCATAAGAACTCTCCTTAAGAAAAACCTTTAACTAAATAACTAGGGGTTTTTTGTTTGTTTGCTTATTATTTTTACAATATGAACATTCATAATGTATAATGAAATACCGTGAATATAAATAAAAGCCAGTCACAAATACACACAAATTACTATGTGCTGTACATCCAGGAATAAAGTGGAATGATTTGAAAGCAGCAGAAACGCAAGGAGGCCAAGCATATCAGTGTGAGGGCAAAAAGAATGGTGTGACACACCTCACTGCAGCATTTCTGGAAGCATCTCTCTTCCCCTTTCACTTCCCGTGACACTATCAGCAGATACTCTGACTGCTGGGCCCGGCCACAGCTGTACTGGGAACCTATACTGACAAGCTGAAATAACCAATCAAAGCAAAACACAAAAAGAAACCTTTGTAAAGCTGAAGCACATACCATTATCCAAACCGTACAAATAACAGATGAGCTCAAACGTTCAGGTAACATTTACTTGCCACTAGAACAGGTTGCTATCAAGCTGCAACTTCCATTTCAACATACTTAAAATTTATGGAGGCAGTTGCAAAGCCCTTTGTAATTTCCAGGGAAGTTAAGAGTTACTGATAGTAAGTCAGAAAACTCCCCATATCACTGTGGAGTAAACAAAGTTTCGTGCATTATGAAAGTGAACATTATTTTCCTGTCATACTTGCAAAGTGCAGAAAGTAATGTGGATATAAGACTGGAAGGTGTTATGTAAAGCAATATATCAAGCCTGGGTGTGAAAAAGCTTCATCTTGTTCTAGATGTTGATAAACAAGACACAGCTAAGAAAACATATACAGTCAACTATAGGAAAAAAAAAAGTTGAGTGCTCTAAATTGGTTTTAGGAGGGGTAATATACAGAAGATCCAAGAAAATAACTGGAGTGGAAAAAATTGTCTGTCTTGTTCCCATAAGAATCAGTACCAAGCACTCTGTTCACACTTGCCTAACGTCTAATAATTTAGAAGTTCATAACAACCTCAGCTAAATTTCTCAACTTGTCATTACAAAAAATGTTTTAACTTAATAATGCATGGCAATTCCTAGCTCATTTAAACTAAAGCATAGCCTGTCAGTGCACCTGAGAAAGATTAGAGCTTTAAATTAAGTGTGAAGAACTAGACAACTGCCTATTCTGGGTAAACTGGAGATTACTAGTGATGAGAAGGCTCATGAACAGTAAATTTATTTTTATCCTGCTATTGTTATGTTATTAATTTAAGGCAGCAGCTAAATACCGTCCTCCTCATACAGTGAACAGATTTAAGACAGCATTATGTGACAGACTCAGGTTACATTAATCATTAAAATTTACATGACTGACACACCACTGCTGTCTAAAGCCTTTGTACGTAGCAATTTTGTATAGTCCGCAGTTTCCCATTATGCAGTATTGCCAAAATACTGTTTTTTCTGATTGCCTGAAGAGGTAACAATTTAACCTAAAAATCATCTACAAAATAACCCACTAAAATCACAAAAGTGGGGTAGCACAACTATTGCCAGCAGTTTTTGGACTGGAACTGATACATAATTGCAGTATTCCAGCCGCACTTCCACTCCTATTCTTTGGAAAAGTGCATCAACACATCCCTGTAAGCGCACCAGACGTTTAACACCTTCCACTCCTATTTAATCACCACATCCAATTGTATTTTACAAGAAAATTTTGAAATGTTAAGGGGAAAGAAATATTTTTGATCAAAAACAATGACTTAAACATATTATAGGGGGCACAGAGCACAAGGACTTTCAACCCATAGGAATATTACTCCTCTGAAGAAGCTGATGATTTCTATCCCACCGATGACAGTACGTACAGTGTGGTAAGTGCCACCCCAAAGACTGCTTCTGAAGGAAGCATGCTGCTAAGCAATGCAGGTTTAGCAAAGATAAATTACAGAAATGCTACAGTTTTCTCAAATCTTAACAATAAAACTGTTTATACATAATATTCGAATCATGTTTCAAGTGAACAATGTCTGCTAAAAGCAAGTCTGCAATACAACCAAAAGAGAGAATTGGCCTAGTCTGAGGTAATGAGAAGCTGAGTATTATGAGACCATACAGTTGTTGTGTTTATCCACTTCAAGCTATGTGTCCAAGAGAGAGCCACACAGGGGAAGGAGGAAGTAGGGAGAACGCTGGATGAAACAAGGACATAACCTTCAAGAAAACCACCAGAATTTTCCAGTTCTAAAAGAGATTCTAATAGTTCTTTCAGCAGTTGCATTATCAAAGCAGTATTACTCCCAAATACAATACCCCAAAGAATACAAGGCTTTAGGACAGGTAAAAGCCACAGAATCATTTAGTCTGTTAAAAAGTAAAGAATCTCTACCTGTGACGAAAGCTAGTTTCTCATGACAAAGAAGAATGTCAAAGAAACTTTGTCAATGGACTGGTCAAAAAACAGTCATGTGCATTAAGTGAGAGCTTTTTTCAGGGACTTAAACAACACTCAGCTTCTGGCATGCCAAAGAGACCTGGTAATACTTGAGCCGGAGAACTGAAGCACAAGAAGCTTTCTCTGTGCTGGTTTAGTTTATCTGATCACGGCTGTCTCCATGACATCAGCACCTTACACATTTCATCAAACAAACAAGACTTTCTCTTTTACCTTTGTGTGCTGTACTTTTTTAAAATGTTGCTTTGTTGTGTTATTAGAGTGAGACTGCACAGGGTAAGAGGCTTGTGCTTATTCCAGTCTCTCCTACGGTTGGCACCAGGCACTGAAAAAGATGCTGGCGGCTAAGCACTTGTGTCTCACTCCAGAGTTAACAGATTCATTGCTCCAATGCAGTCCAAATATTCCGGTAGGTTAGGAATGTGAAGGATGAAGAGGCCATGTAGTTAGTTTCTTTTTTACAGAGATTAGCAAAGATAACAGAAAAGTCATCTTGCAATTTTACAATGTATTCTTGAGTGCACACACAAAGCTATTTTTATGCAGTGCGAAGAACAAAAAGATCCACGTAGCTCACACCTATGCAGCTTCACATCCACGCTGGTTAAGTTCACCCTCCTATGTGTATCAGTCCTTTATCTGAAGAACCATGGTTCGGGCCTGACAAACATTTATGTCCCAAGCTCATCTCTTTTACCCAGAGCTCTTTACATCTGACCTACCATTCGTATAAACTTGTATTAGTTAATTTTGGTTTGTTCACCATTCAAATGCTCATGTGTAGACACAAAAGAATTAAATTTCAAGCATGATGTAGATGTTTTTACAGAAAGTCAGCACAATTTACCTCCTGGAAAGCTACAGCTTTCTGTTCTCTGACAAACAAGAATACAAATATCATATTTTAACTTAACTGTGTATTTTTATCTATCAAATTTCTTAAAATTACTGAACTTAAAAAGATGCATAGAATTGGCTTTATACTCCTCTTTCACATAACTGAATTTTTAGAAGACTTTGTAATTATATTCTGTATGGATTTTTTTACCTGTTCAAATTTCCAGCCATCGGACATTGTGGAAACCATTTGAGTGAGCTCCTCTTCCTGGCACTGCAGCACCCTGTACACATGTTTGACTGGCACCTTCAAGAAGAAATATTAGTTGCTCAACATAGCATGGGATTCACTCTGTTTGTGACTTGTGTAAAGTTGCCCTTATTCTTTAGAAATGGTAAGCAACACCACCTTGACCACCTTGCCTTTTTTTTTTTTTTTTTAAGAAATCTCACCTGTTCAGAATCACCTTGCAGGAGACTCAATGTTTCATGAATGTTTCAGGGACTAAAACTGCTACTTAACCTTTATAACAAAATAATCTTAAGACTTACCTAGCTCCATGCAGTAGAAAACCACATCATTCAAAATCAAGGTTGAGGGTCTGCAGAGGCCTACCTAACTTTAAGGAATGCCTGACCATATTAAAAAATGCCTTTATTTCCCTGTCAAAGTTTCCCATCCAGAGCAAGGAATAATTAGCACCATGTCATCTGAAACCCTTTAGAAAATGCTATCAGAGCACTATTCTGCTATCCCACAACTCAGCTTCAAGAGAAATTTGGCAACATGAGTTTGTAATATCTCCATGAAGACTCAGTTATCAGGGAAGGCCAGAGTAGCAGCCTTAAAGAACAAACTTGAATACTTTGTTTACTTAACAGTTTCTCTATCATATGACAGGAGCTGAACAGTATCTGTACGTACGCTGTATAAACATACTGTATAAACAGCAGTTATACTGAACTTAGGCAATCTCATCAAATTCAGCGTATTTAAATGTATATGAGAAAAATATATTCTACAAAAGCTGTTTTCTAAAATAACTATTTCCAGAAATGATATTATGACAAACTCTACTATTAACAATTCACTAACAATTCTACTGTTCTTTAGAATAGTTTGTTTAGAATGCTTTCAGTTTTTGAACAAGAACTGGAACGATATGCCTGTGCCCTTTGTAAGCAGACTGGCAGGTACTGGCAATTACGAATATTAATCTTTGCATACTAATGGTTCCAGCTTAGCCAGCGATGGAGGCAGTCATTCAGTACCTTACTGGGGAAATGAGCAATTAAGGAAAAAAATGGAACCTACCCACTACTTGTTCTACAACAAATAATCAAAAACACACCAGAAAACAGCCTCACCTGTGAGATTTTGCTGTCTCTTTCTCTTATTTTGTCCTTTACCAGTTTTATTAGTGATGTGATATTGTAGAATTCAGCCTCTTCCAGTACACCTAGTATGAGAACATTTTTTGGAAAGAGAATGTAACCAAAGATTCCAGGCCAAAACCACCAACCAGTTCCTAAGATTATCTTCTCTACAGCTATAGAAAATGATTTATTTTGCCCTAGGAAAAGTTTATTTACCAACCTAACAATTCTCGCTTCCTTGCACGTGTAGTTCAAGGTTTAGCTCATTCTGAAAAACCGTCCTTAAAAAAAAACATGAAGAAAACTGATGCCATTTCACATACAGAATGAGAGGCAGGAAACAAAAAAAAGGAGCACAAATGCCATTCCATAGCAGGCTGATGGACCGCTATAGCTCAGGCCTTAACTCAGGCTGGAATATGAAAGAGAAATTCAAATAGTCCTACCGAAAAGCTCTGCAGGTGTTAGCGGGCAGAAAATTTTTCTTCTTGTCGTTTGAGATCTTAGACCCTGAAACAAAAGCTTAAAGCTACATACTACAGACTGTTCCTACTCGCATGTTCAAGCCTTACCTGTTCTCCGCACATACTCTGTGTTTAACAATGCACATGGAAATTATATTTAACATTATTTCCCGCTAACATTGTTAAGACTCTATTTCTCTTTGATTGATTTTTTTCAATACCTTATCAATACAGTTTTAGTACTACACGGTTTAAGAGTCATGCTCCATTAGGGTAAAATTGATATGAATTGGGGACAGGGAGGGAGAAGCTGGGGGCAGAATTTACTCCTCAAGAGCATATTCCACGCATCTGAACATCCCAGAACTTCACTCTTATTTTGCTTTACATCTTCTAAAGTTTGTTTCACAGCCAGTGTTCTTTTGCTCGAAGAGGACTAAACCCAAATATTTCACAGAGTCATACAAGAAAGATACAAGATTATATGCTAAAAGGCATCTCCCCTCACGTTTGAATATTTATGTTCTATTTCTAACTGGGGATGGAGGTTGTGAAATCAGGAATCACACTCAAAACACTCAAATAAAAGCATATACTATAACTGCACAATACCGATCAGCTTTCCTTGAAACAGACTGAAATGCTACACTGATTAAGATTTACCATCTACTTGTAAGTTAATTTTGGTGACTCAAAAATCAGTGAAAATAATAAACAAGTGACAAGAAAGCAAGAGATTTAGTAACATCTTACCTTCCTCAGCTAGGTCCTTGTTAATAACCAGTTTCCCATGTCTGAGATAGTTCAGCACTGGCCCAAAGTAGGTCGGGTCTCTGTCTATTAAATAGGCACCTGTTTCATCCTAGATTAGAAAACAAACAAACAAAACAAAAGAAAAAAAAAAACCAAAACAAAACCAACCAAACAAAAAAAACCCAAAACAAAAAAAACCAAAACACCACCAAAAAACCCAAACAAATAAACAAACAAAAAAGCCAAAAAAAAAACCCAAAAAAGAAAACAAAAAAAAAAAACCACAATGATTTGAACATCCAATCAGGAATTGCAAGCTAATATTCAGGTTGGTATCTGAATAGTAAGCAGGTATTCAGACATACCCACATCCCTTAAAGCCAAATTTATTAAAGACATTAAAAGGAATTCAACAATGTAGTTGTAACTGTAGCAGATTAATCACTCAACTCCATCATGTACTACACAACTTCTCTTACCTGATCAATTCCCCCCCAATCCTTTATCGAAAGATTATCAGCATTGCTAGCATGAAAGATCTAAGCCGTAAGAGAGAACACTGAAAATTAAGGTTAAAAATAACACCTAAACCCAGGAAGCTACCATTTTGTTTGGAAACCTGAAGAATCAGAACAAAGGCTACATTCCAGTGAGGTTCAAATACCAGCTTGCTTTTTTTGCTTGTTTGTTGTTGGTTTTCTTTGTTGGGTTTTTTTTTGATGTTTTTTTTGTTTGTTTGTTAAATTAAAGGCAAACAAACCTACCTTCTCTTTAACCTCAACGCTTTGTTCTAAAAACTTTTGGTTTTTTCTTAGCTCAGATGTACAAATACTCACAGGGTACTGAGAACAGCTGTGTACCAAGCAAGGCTTGTATGTGCGTCTTCTTAAAAAAAAAAAAAAGTACACTGCAGATGCAGTTCCTACCTACCTCATGCAGACAAAGAAGGGATAGATCAAACTAACTGATGCTCAGTTTACTGAGCAGAGTACAGCATTTTGCGGAATGCAAAACACAGTTCAAGAAATTCGCCTCCATAGCTGGTATTCTTGACAAAGAGATAAAGGAGCAAAATTTCCTATGTAATCTAGCCTATGTGTGAACACCTGTGATCAATGCAGTACTGACGTACTTTGTGCTGGCCAGAAGTCTAAGGAAGATTGATAAGACACATGCCTAATAGATCCACTGCTCCTTTCTACTATCAAGTGGATCACTGACGGTATTAATCCTTTAGCAAAGTTTTGGTGCAATAGCTATCCTACAGATATATACTGGAGAGATGCGGCAGCACCCCAAATATGTTTTTAATTTATTCTGATTTTTAATATTCTAGTAGTTTACAGGAGATACTAACAAAGCATCACTACCAACAATCCTAGCTAAATTTGAGTCATTCTCTCCCAAAACGACATGTAACAGTCATATTTATTGTTCCACATGAAAAAAGTTCTACTGACCCAATCCTTTGCATTTGGACATTACTGCTGATATGTAAAGGTTTGATTACTGAACTGTGATACCTGAAAACTCTCTCTACTTAACAGTATCTGAAGTTCCTAAAATATTTCATTGGAAAAAAGATGGTGGATGTATTTTCAGGTACATGGATTTAGTTTCTGAATAACTGTGCTTGTCTAACCGAGGTTGGGAGAATGTAGAAAGACCACAGCCTGAACTACAGAAAACATAAACATCTTCCTATAATTACAAGCTAAATGCTTTACATACTTAGACACACTGTCATGTTAGAAGCAGCAAAAGGGTGTTATATTTTATATAAAATTAACTGTTCAAGCAAATGCTAATATATTAAAATGTGCTGTCAGTTAGCCTACACTCAGAGCAGACAGTGCTTGATGAAGTCTAATCACAATTTTCTCTGACCTAAACTCATGGTCTCGCAGAAGTGAGACTATGCACCAAAACCAGTATATAGATGAAGCGCATAAAATGGTATATTTTTAATGTTTCACATTTAAATATATTTACATTACTAAAACACTTCAAGAATGAACAATCTACAGATACAACCCAAAGAAACTGAATTAGCTGACAACTGTATGAATTATAAGCTGAAAGGTATTATTTAATACAGAAACAGAAACCAGTGAAGTTGGAAAGGAAGACCTAAAACTGAGAAAAAGAAATGCTGTTTTAAAGAAAAAAGCACAGTCTTTGGTCACTGGTTGAACTGAATTAAGAAACATACGGGCTTACAAAACTGGAAGTCCTCCCAGTTAAGGTAAGTCTCTAGAAGCAAGCTTCTTCAATGATTATCGTATTCTTGTACACTACAGTGTTCTCTCACATCACCCTCTGAAGCAATACTGGCCACCTTCTACACCATTACAGAGACAGACAGGTGGGACACAGAAGCAAAAGAACTAATAGCTCTAAATGAAATCTCAAGTAACAATGGTTACACAAAAGGCCTCCAAAAAAAAGTATTTTTTTATTTCCCTTTTTTTTTTTTACAGACTATGGTATATGAAATTACTCTTACCTGACTAGATTTCTATATACTAAACAGTTCCAACAAAAGCAAAGGGAACAAGCTATGTCAGGCCTTCTCTTTCAACTTCCACCTCATGAGAGGTCACCAGCAACCTGCATTACCTAAATTCATTAGCCTAGCATGCACATCAGAGCTTATTATTAGCACTTGTACCAACCGTTGATTTACACATACTGACAGCATCCACTCTGTGAAACATAAGATAGAGTTGCTTTTATCTTCTACCTATTTTTAACCATTTTTGTCATCGCTCACAAACTTTTTTTCCCATTCTATCATTCCTCACCTCACTTTCTTCTGTTACACTCATTCCTTTCCTAACCACTATCAAGTTTTCTTTCTTACCAAATTAACATGTAAAATCTATAAAAATGCTTAATCTTCACATTGATAAATACAAATACCATACCAAACATACGTATAATATACCACATATGAATAAAGTACCATCTCACTAGTGTCATAGTTTTCTCTATGAAGCCTTTCAGGCAAGAATGTGTCTTCAAAAAACAATAAACAAAAAGGAACCCAAAAGTCTTACAATTTATGGTGTAACAGTAATTTTTTTTCTTTTTTACAGTATTAAATACCAAGTTAGAGTTTAAGAACTCTGGCTAAATTCTAACAGTGTGCAATCCAAATTCTGTCAATAAGATTCACTTTAGCATGTAAATTCCATGCAAAATTATGAATAGACTAAACAATTCAGAATAACTGGCCACTTGCTTACCCAGATTACAGATATGGAAAACATGCATCAATTAACAGTCTTCCAAAGAGAAAGATGTATGTCTTGGACTTTAACCTTACAACCCAGGTATGCTACAGACTAGTGCCAGGGTGTCAAGACCCAAAATGTAAACCATTCCAGCAAAGAATACTGTAACAATATGCAAAGAATGCACAGGCAAAAGAGGTAGAAAATCTACTTCCGAGGCATCTTCCTATAGAAAATGCCTTCTCACTCCTTTAGAGTGAGCTGCCTGATTATCCTTCAATGTACACTAAGCACTTCATGTTGAAATCACTAAGAAAAGCCGATTACACTAGGTCTTTAAGGATATTTATGTAAACAAACGCAATAAAAGATGACACAGTAATGTAGTCATCTGCTCTACCTAGAACTCTCAAAATATGGTCCTAAGTCTTTCCACACTTTCAGAGTATTGTCAGGATTGGCTTCACCCACACGTACGTGAAAACACATTGTATTCTCACGTGTAATTAGCATTTTGGACACTCTTTCTAAAGGAAACATTTTTGTTTTATTGTAAGGTAAGAATAACAAATTGCACTTCAAATGGAACCTAGACAGTTTAAAGGTGTAGGTACCGTTTGCGCAGACATAACTGAACTAGCTTTAAGCTTGCTAGCTTGAATATTAATAGACTGTGTTGTCCCAGCTATGCTATTTCCTCTGCTAACTTGTTAATTAGGTTTCTACAAGCTTTGAGCAAGTTTGAATCTTCACTGACACAACTAGTGTGGGTATTTCAAAGCCATTTCCCAAGTTACAGGTGAATACCACAGATGCCAGACAAATCTATATTCTAATAAGGTCTGTTTTCTCTCTTGTAGGTATATTTTATACAAACAGGTGTTAACGTTTACCAGAACAGCAGCTGAAACTCAAGTTTCCTCTTTATTCAGCATAGTCACATCACCCCACTGGTGTTTCATACAAATTTTAACACTCTTTGTAAGGATACTCAAAGCAAATGCTCCAGTCACCTGTGTGCATCCAGCACAAAAGTGCTAATTAATCACACAGGTGTTTGTATCTTTACCCAGTTCTATTTTTGCATTACATTCTGCTCTCCACCAAGAGATTTTTCTTCCTTGTCCCTAAGTCCTAGACCTTTTCCATACACGCTCCTTTTTACGAGGGCACCATTTAAAAGAAAACATTGCTGAGGTACAGTGAAGGCTGCATTTGCTTATTACTACTCTCCCAGACCAATAGTTAGTCCAAGTTACAAATACCATGGAATTTTAGAGGAAGCCTAATAACTTGCTCTTAATTTTCAATCACCTGGTGTCATGGTTTAACCCCACCAGCAACTCAGCCCCACGCAGCCGCTCACTCACTTCCCCCCCACCCAGTGGGATGGGGGAGAGAATCAGAAAAATA
>JAVKLA010000061.1:19964376-20001380 GCA_034782735.1 Sagittarius serpentarius | reverse complement strand
GGCCTCGGCCCCGGAAGCGGCGCTCGCCCCTCCGAGAGCGCCGCGGCCGGGCCGGAGGTGCCGCCCGCTCGCCCGCCCCCCCCGCGGCGGAAGGAAGAGGCGGAGGCCAGGCCGGACCCTACATGCCTTTATTACAGACTACCAAGCATAAGTGAAATCCATCATCCAGTCACTAACTACACATCTACAGCACAGAGATCTGTCGAAAGGAGAATAAACAGTCATTAAATTATGAGATATGATTAAATCATTGACCAATAGAAAATTTATATAATAAAGCCAGAAAAAAGGTGTAAAATATAGTTTACAATAATTATTCACATTCAAGGCTGTACATCAATACATACAACACCATGGCCCCGAACATGAATTCAATCCAAATAATTCATATATTAGAATTTAAATAACACAGACTGAACTAGAGGCCAACAAGAGCCAGCAAATATCCTTATAAAGAATAAAAATACAAAAGTGTGTATCTTCTATCATTGCATTATTTGCTTCTGTTTTCACAAGTTCTTGGAGAAGGGGAGAGTGTTGTGTGGTGTTTGTTTAGGGGGCTGGGTTGGTTTTTTTTGTTTTTTTTTTTTTTCATTGGGGCAGGTTGTGGTTTCTTTTTGTGTGGTTTGTTTATGTTTTTGGTTTTGTTGGGTTTTTTTGTTTGTTTTGCACTTTTATCTGTACATCACAGTTACAGCTACAAACCAGGTAAATATCACACACATAACTGACTGCCACCAACCTGAGAACAGCTAGCATACAACTATCAAAACTGATTATGGTTCTTTCTCTTTCATCAGATATAGTAATTTTAAAGATCTTCTACAATTTAGAACATTTGCCACATCCAGTCAAAGTTAGTACATGGTCATAGGAAGCTTTGTCAAATGGCAACCATCTACATTCACTACCATGCTGACAGACAAGACCAGGTTATTGGGTGCTTAAGAACCTCTCCAATTGTTTGTGGTATGAAAGTCGTATTTCTTCTCAGAAAGAGGAAACATTCTTAAATTGTCAGTCTTAACTGAAAGCATGCCATTTTGGGTCAGAGAATTACTCATCTGTAAGCTCACTTGATCAGCTGATGGACAATCTGTGTCATGAAGCTTTGCAGGAGGACTTCTGTTTGATTAATAAAATACTTGTATAAAGTATTACAGGCATTCAGCAAAATTTCAGATATAAATACCACACCTATTTGTGTAATTCACTAATAGAAAGAATGATCAGAATCCACAGACCACATCTTTAGGCAACAATTAATTAATAGACAAGTTTCTCCTCAGCAAGGTACTGAAGTCACATGTTTTGTCCACAGGCCAAATGAAGTAGTTGTGTTGACTTCACTAAATCATTCAAAAGACACTCTTAAATGCACATGTGGGAATACTCAGGATTCTTCAAAGTTCCCAGCACAAAATGTAATGATATCAAGCACATTAAATTAAACATCTTGAACTGTGAAAAGGGATTACAATTACCACAACTTTGTTTCAATCTACAGAGTTTTTTCTGGGCTTATAAATATAGCAGATGCTTCACAACCAAACTGCATCAGAAGGAGAAAAGTTCAGTGGCGCACAGCCCTATCTGATAGTTTGATGTGTTCAGCATCTAAGTGCTTAGCAAATGAGATCTTAATAGGTAATATCAGTCTGCTCACAATGCCTCACCATCACATCTGAAGCAGGTCTTCCTTAATGTAAGTCCTTCTTAAAACTGGACTTTAAGGCCAATGGTAATAAATTAATCTCTCCAGTTTATCCAAGTAGTTTTAAACTTTCTGTGACTGGGCTGGACACTAAATAGAAAAGTGTGATTCACAAATCCTTTCTAGGAGTAGTACTTCATCCTTTCCTAAGCTCCACCACACAGAAAACAGATGCAATAAACACATTCCTGAAGTTCAAAGCCCAAGCAAAACAAAATGACATTACTGACCAGGTTCTTTATAAATGATTGGCAATTGTTCAAAATGCAAAAGATGGAATGAATCAATCAACAAATTGGGTTTTCAGTAGGTTTGCAGTGAGGAGTCTGAAGAAGAGTCTTCAAGTGCCTAACAACCCTTTTTGGGCTTTGAAAGACCTCAGATAAAGAGCAGAGAAATTAAATGGCTTATCTGCAGCTCTGAAGAGCCTCCTTTGTACACTTCATTTCATTAACTCCCATAAACCACAGGAGTGATCTTCAGGACAAAGATCTGAAGCTATCCCACTTCAGGTATAAGCATTTAAAACAGGAACCAGCCCTTCATAGTATGCAGTACCTGCCAATACACATTTAAGTGGACAAACTGGTGAAACGTACTTAAATCCATGATTGCTTTTGTCTTGCCTCACTCCATTCTTCTGCCATCTTTCAAACCCACAGATTTCACTTACAGTCCAAGACAGACAAGTATCTCTCCCAGAAAAGTTCCAGTCCCTTGCCAAAAAAGGAGCACCTAAGGAAGACTTGATTTGCAACACTGAAGTTCTAAGGGGAAGGATGTCTGTAAGAGATGCTCACAGTTTTCTAATGACAGCACTGTCAAAAGAAAAAAGGAATACCGTAACGCAGACATCAGCCTTCCAGACACCTTCTTGATAGCTTACTGCTATCAAGATTTCTTTGGCTGAAAGCTTTTGGTGGGCAGGATGGAAGTCTACCAAGAAAGGATTTTCAAGGGGTGAGAAAGCAGAGTAATTACTTTGTTGTGGCAAAATAACAAATTCTAAATATTACAGAAAACATGTTAAAGCATTCCTAGATTTCCACCTAATGAACAAGCCAATGGAGATCACTCCCATCTCCTAATGAAGCTAAGGTGTTCACTATTAGCAGAACAACTTTGCCAGACTTTTTATGTGAGGCCAAGTTTTGTCACACTGAACAGCAGCAGCACCATGAATCTCCATTACTGTCAAACTCTCCTGTATAAAGTTGGGAATACATCTACTTCTGTAAACCAAAGACTAAATCCAAAAGCAGTAGGGTTGCCTCCAGTGGATCCAACATACAGCTGGAATTTGACAGCCAGAGAACAAATGGATAGCACTGCAAACTTACAATACACATGAGCTTGGTTAGAATGATAAATACAGGATTAATAGAGGCACCGATAGAAGGTGTACTGAGCTATTCAAATTTTGGTGACAAGGAGTGTACCTTGTATGTGATAAAATTTCTCATGATGCAAAGGGAATGGTGTTCTGTCTCTCTCATCTCAGGCATTTACAGGACACATTAGCTCCCTTAACCCCAGGCACTGTAAGCCAGTGACTTAATTTTGTCGTCTGTGTACATGGTGGGTTAACAGAAGACTACAAGAATGTGGTTCCTCCAAAAGAAAAGGCAACTGCACTCTCTCCTTTAAAGGCCGGAAAATACTGGAAAAGCTGAACTGTCATCAAGTTCAACCACATAAAACAGTTTTTAAAGAGATCAGTAATAAATCTCATTCACCCTGTACAACAACAAAATATCCAACATTCATGTGTTTTCCGAGGTATCCTGATAAGCCACTGCTTTTACAATACTGCTTCTAGAACAGTAGCCCATGAGTTTTTTCAACATTGCAGTGGAACATTTCTTTCTTTGGTGGAAGGAAAAGCACATCATGGTATGAGACCTCAAAATGCAAAGAGATGGTATGTGTAGAAGGTGAATAAATAGGTGTGATGTTTATACTGCTTTTTAAAAAAAAGGAATACCTCTGTCCAGACCTAGGTCATTCCTCTCTGCAAGGTTCAGGAACACAGGCATGTTGAAAACAACATTAGGGAAACTGTTTTTAGCACATAGAAAGTTATATCTTTGCAATATTACAAGAAATGTTTGACCACAAAAAAGCCTTAATTTGAAGAGGATAAACAAGTTCAATATGAAAAAAATTTTCATTTTATAGCTATGCCTTAAGTACCATATATTTTCCCCTTTCTATCAATATTTTCCTTTGAATTTTTAACCAGTTTACTTTTTTTCAATTGCTTTTTTCAGAGTTGCTAAGTATTTGGCCAAGGACCAAAAATAGGATTATTTGTACATCTCATACAATGAGACAAAAAAGTCAAGTAATCAATTGTACAAAGCTTTCACACTTCCTTCTCTACCCAGGTAAATAGGTTGGCCCCACTAAAATGCACAATACATGCACACCCTGGAAAGAAAGCTTCTAGCCCTCATCTCCTGAAAAGGTGAAAAACTATTTACTACTTCAATAATAACCTTTTTTCCCCCCATACTAACTAGTTAATTTTTCAGTTAGCATTAGTTAAAAGCATGCTGGTAAGTTTATTGTCCCTTGATTAAATACACATATGATTCATATTAAAATTTAAATTGAATGTTTAAAATCTTATATGCTTCAGAAGCCAACATTCCAATTTTAGAAAACTTTCAGTGCCGTGTTCAGCATTTCATTCTCTCAAAACCTGCATCATTGGAGCCTGTCTGCCAGACACATACATCTGATTCATTCACATAATTACTAAAGTACCACATAAATCCTGCAACCAGAACTATATTAGGAATTACACAAAGGTGCAACTGACCTGGCTACAAATGCCATATACCAATAAGCTGGGGGACTGTGAGGAAAGGAAGAGAAAACAAAGAGGTGGTGCTTAGGAGAGGCATATAAAAGCTCCCTGATGAAAACAGTTTAATGATAATCTGAAAGTCACAGAAAACTCCAGCCCTATAAAATGCAAGGCTGGTACATGATTTGGCATGTGTGCGTGTGGATTGGTTTTAACTCATCTTAAGTGAAGCTGGTAACGCAAGGTCTGTCCACTAGCCTGCAGCAGAAATTGAGCTGAAGTGCACAAAAGCAAGATCTTCACTGCAATGATATGCATGTGGAAGCCTCAACAGAAGCACAAAGAGCGAGCAAAGCAACCCTGAATTCCATTAGGTTTTTGCTTTTCTTTTTTTTCTTTCTTTAAAAAAAAAAAACACAAAACAAAACAGAACATTTCAGACATATGCTTCCCCTTGAGATGGTTAACAGGTGGGTTGAAAAGATTCCTCTGATCGGCTGCACATGAAGTTCTAGCAGCAAGTAGGGAAACCAGGAAATTTTGGATGAGCTTTATTATTTAGCAGCATTCTGGTGGTATCTGTGCCGCCAAACTTCATGTATCTTTTTGCACCATTTATGAGCATTCCCACTCGGGTCCATCAGGTAATATGTCCTGTTTGGCTATAAGTAAACAACATTTGAATGAGTACTCCAAACACAGTTTAAAACAAAGAGCAGTAATTATTCTGCACCTACCAATAAAATAATTATTCAGAATCAGTTAATAAACTTTCCAAAAGTTAAAACCAATTACAGTTATATAACATTATGTATTACTGAATAACCATATATCTGGCATCTCAATATTGTTAAGCAGTCAATTGACAATATATTGTTGGTACACTCCTTGTGATCCGCTATATACAAAGAGGGCTAAATTTTAAAAGTCCTTAAGAACTTCCTTCAAATCCTCAAATCTACCTATAGTTTATTTACACAAAAATAATTAAAAAAATACACTGGTATTTTTGTGGGAAATGTGTATGTCAGGATTTTTTTTGCTGTTGGTTTGGTTTTTTTGGGGTTTGGGTTTTATGTTTTTTGGTTTTCTTTGTTGTGTTTTTTTTTTTTTTTAATTAAGGCTATCAACACTTGTATTTAAGGAATCATATTTTCTCCAGAAAAATATATTTGTTAACAACTTAACAATAATAGTCCAAGGATCTTAGTGCAATTTACAAGGAAATTATAGAAAGTCACTTACTGTGTGAACAAAAAATGTCTTAAAATTCTTGGCTTCTGGCCTCAACTCTAAAGACCATGGAATTTCTCCTTTTAGAACTTTGTTGACAGGATCCACATAATACAGGTGGGGCCCTTCTGTGAGCAGCAATTGGCGCCGACGTGCAAACAATCCCTAACAAGAAAAGTAGAAGCAGCAATGCAAAAAAAGCATAAGAAAAAAAATATGTAAATGTGTAGATCTCCGAATTTAACAACAGAGGTAGAATTAAAACAGCTCAGTGACAGGATAGTATGTCTGCATTTGGAGGACTTTTTTTTGTTTTCCTTTTGCTTTACCTATTTGACTTCACTCCTTTTTTAGGGGGTTGCAGTGCATTCCTACCACATGGCACAATACAAGTACTATTTTAAGAAAGCATCTTCAAGGTCTAACAAGACATAAAACAACTAGCTGCACAGAGTGAAACAAAACCTATTTGTCAAAGATGCCAGCACAGAAACCAATACTCACGATTCTGTGGAGAAAATTAGGAACAAGCACGTAGTAACTTAGACGAAGGAGAACCTACATTCCTGTAAAGCTGACACAGACTATCACTGCTCATCTGTACCATGTTAAACTTAATACTTAAATCTGTTCCAATGTCAGCTCTGCCTCTCTCAGGATACAGGCAATAGTCGGATCCAGGAAAAACACCACAGTTAAGGAAAATATGGGCTTTGTTTTATTTTCCGATATTTGCGGCTCAATCCACATGCAGACAATGCATCAACACAAAGGGTTTAGTGGGCTATATCAGATTGGGAGGAGGAGGGTGAACAAAAACTCGTTTACTACAGTCTCGAAATGAAAGCATCAGTTGGACATTCACTTCTAAGCCTTTTCAAAAAATCAAGAGCACACCACTAAATTAAGAAAAAACAATCTATCCACAAGAAAAATGCTACCTTTTAAAAAATAAACAAAACAAATTGACACTTGCAAATAAGTTAAACAAGGAATCTCTAAAACAGGTTCCTTATCTATGGTGGAACTGTGCAAAAACGTGACAGCTGAATCTTGTTACAGGGAACTAAGAAGAGCCCTTACCTTTCTTTTGTCCACTGGACCCATTTTTAAGATTAAGTTATTTTCTACAAACTGATGCCTTAAAAAAAAAAAAGAATAGTAACTATTACTCCAGAAGTAATTCTTCCACAGAAACAGCTTTTTTAATTATGATAATTATCAAGCAATTTTCCATGTCTCTCCCTAGTGTTTCCTTTTCCACCACAGAGTCCTGAACAACTTTTACTAGATGACGTTTGGACTCTTCCTCATCCCAAGCCAAAGGTTTTTTTCTAAAATCTGACGGGGGGTGGAATCACAAATGAGAAACTCCTCTCAAAACTGAAGAGAAACACTACTAAGTACATGGTCTGGAGGTATTTTGGTTACATATCAACTGCATATTACCATTAAAAAACCCAACAACTTGGGGAACTGTAAGGAAGAAGGAATCTTTTCTAGTTCTAGGACTCTGTAGAGTCCTAGCACTGTCCTAGCTGTGTCCTAGCACTGGTATAGCTTCGTATCTTACAAACATACTCAACTTCTAGACCTTGTAAATTTTAGAAACATAATATTAGGTTTTCGCTGCTATTGCTTTAAAAATAGAAGTCAAGAAAAATCTAGTTGCTAATTATTTTCTTGAAGACATTGAGACTGACAAATACTAATTTGAATCAAAATAACTTATTTTTCTGGACTCCTTACTGCTGTGCAAGTAACAGGTGAGCTATATTCAAAGATCTTACCAAGGATTTCCACCAGCTTGTTTTGCCAGAAGTAACCTCTTTTCGTCTTCAGAAAACTGTAAGTCCAGCTCAAAGGAATTGTTGTCAAGATCATGAATATACTGTTCAATATTTCCTCCTGATGTCTGTGGTGTACTTGTCTCTGGGGCAGACAGTGAATGGGAAGAGGCAGAACCAGAAACTTGCATGCAACCAAACTGACTCAGGAGATTGTCATACTGCAAGAGGAAACAAAATGAAGTAAAGAAGTTTCTTTGATTAAAAAGCTTATTCTGCACTAACTGTGGCTTTTAATTTAAGCATGCTTTTGTTTATCATGCTTTGGGCAAAAAGATAGCCTACTCTCTATAGACTAATGGGCACTTATCCAAAAAAGTATGCTTGGTCAAAAGCAAGCCAACCAGTATTTTTTTCCAAACTCTATAAAAAAAAAAAAAAAAAAAAAACCAAAACACTGACTAGTTCAAATTTTAACCAGCAATTTTACATTAGATTCTTAAATAACTGAGTCTTCATAAAAATATAACTAATCAGTGGTTTCAATACAAATATTTAATATGCAATAATTATGCTTTAACGGAAGTCTCAGGCAGCATCAGAGCTGAACAGAGCAATAGACAAACATACATTTCCGTAACAGTCTTCATCATCCTCTGACATAGCAGGTAAATACGCTGTAAGTTTTGGGGGTGTCTGAAGATGTAGGTTCTCCCATACAATGGATTCGAAGAAGGGGTGAGCCTTAAGAGGTCCATATCCTCCCATTTCTTCACAACCTAATCGGTTGGTAGCATCTAGAACCTGACCAAATTACAGTTAACATGCACAAAATAATGGTAAGGAAAGGGTGAGCACCATTCACATTTGCACAACAGCGTGCAAAAACTTAAATCCAGTTGATCTCACTGACCTAAGCATACATATCTAGAATATAAGGAGACTGCTTATAATGCAAGATGTTATTTGTCAGTATGTCTCATCAGCAACATTCTGAATTACACCAGCTCACAGATCTAGAGAAAGGAGCACTTCTTTGGATTCACACAATTTTTTGGCTTTGTTTCTTCATAAAGACAGAATCAAAACCAAGTAAACATACAGAGAAGGCCTGTTGGAGCTTAGCTCATTTAAGTATAGCCCAGCATCACATTCTAGTGATGCAAGAAGCTGTGGAAGCTACAGCTGGTGTCAAACATCAACCTCTCAAGCACCCTAAAACAGCACAGTTCTCAGGACCTTACCATTCAGCAGGCACTGGCTTGGCCAGAGAGCTGGCCTGGACGCAGGAAGATGCTGCTAGGCCATTTACAATGGTTGCACTCATCATCATCCACAAACATAATACACAGTGTCCCTCCTCACCCCTTGCTCCATGCTGATATGCTAGACTATTGAACTTCAAAAAGCTTATACTACCCAAAATGTTCTCTGCATATTCATTTTAGCGTCACAGCTGTATCTCACTGATGAGACAGAACTATATTTTCTGTCAAACATTTGCATGCAGAGTAATTCTTTGGCTGATACTATTGAGACATGCATTAAGTGCAAGGTAAGTGTATGCTAAAATGCAAGGTAAGTTGATTTACATTGTAATGGATACATCTCCCCATGATGTATAGAACACTGTTTTCAACTAAACGATTCATTATACAACTCAACAAGAATTAATCTGGGTACCATGTAAACCTAAGTATTTGAATCAACTTCTGTGTGTAATGCACAGTATTTAGAACTGTTTGCTTTCATTTTACTGAGAGACATTCCTTGTCCAAGCTTTAAAATTCAGAGTTTAAAAAAGTATTAATCTAAGTGCTGTTTAATACTGGCTGTTGATTTTCAAGACAATCCCCTACACAGTCAATAACGCTCACAGTTGTTATTATAAGATTTGCAATAGTGTGCATAGAAACTTTAGGGCGGGAAAAGCCTACATAAGCTGAAAGTTTCCAATGTCATTAAATCATTTAACAGCAGCAAATATTTACCAATAGCTTTTCAACAAGGTCTTTTGCCTTGGGAAAAAATTTTTCTGGAAAGTCGTATTCCAACTTTATTATCTTCTGGAATATAAGATATTCATTTCTGCAAGAGAGAAAAATATAGCTCATTATTAGTTCTCCACAGTTCTTTCAGCTTAGTGCATAACTTGGACAAATATTAAACGGGAGATCTACAAATTAAGTCACATTCCCATAAATCTTTCCAGGGTAAAGGGGTACAGTCTTCCAAGTATCTATGATCCTGTAAGTACCAGATACTTGAATAACAAGGAAAGTTCAAATGGCTCAGTACAGAGGTGCCTCATACCCTCTTCGTGTAGGTATAGCTACCTTTATGGTATAAATTACATGCGAAATCCTAGGATAAATTAAGGAATCTCTCTCAGGAACTCTAGTTATAGCTGTCTAAGCATCTTCATGACATCAGAAAGGACAAATAAAAGGACATTAACACCAACACTGCACGATGAAAAGTTGTAGTCCAGAACTGGTAGCAAGGTAAAAGCCAAAACCGATATATTTATGATCCACATGTAAAGAATTAGCTTAAATATCTTACCCAGCTCTAAATGGAGGCAATCCAGCTACAAGCTGATATATTATACATCCCAGAGCCCAGAGGTCAGAGCTTCAAAAGAAAGGGGGAAAAAAAACATATAGCATGTTTTCCTATTAAAAAAAAAAAATCTTTACACTGTAACTTAAAAAAATTCTTAAGCTTCTGTTAGTTAGAATATAGCATGAACACATCAGACAAACCTGCCTAGCACAAACTTCCACAGTATTTCCATTTCCTTCCTTGACAGAAGAATAGGCTAACAACACAACTTTTGAACCAAAAAAAAAGTATACGGTAACCATCCCACAACAACTGACTACAAGCACATGTGCAAGACAGGTGAATTCTCAGTCAAAATAATTAACAGGTATGTAATGAGACTAAAAAAAATACTTCTTATCCATTACCACAATTCAAAGATGCATCCAACTTAATGCAATATATGCTCCTTCAGTATTAAAATCCTTTCCTCTAAATATTTTATGCAAAAAAAAAAAAAGACTCAATACAGCTTTTTCACTTAAAGCTTTTCTTAAGACACAAACAAAAAGGCAGGCTATATGGTACATGGGTGAGGGAAAGTCTGAAGTTTTAGTGTGTTAGCCTGAAAGAGTATTTTTAACTTATTTTACCTTGAGGTAAACTATACATAGATTTCATTAAAGCTTAGAAATCCTCATGGAAGACTAAAATAGTAACAAAGACTCAAAACTATCCAAATTTAGAGTTTTCTGTAAAGATGAAGCATTAACTTCTAAAAGGAGATCACAGCCTGATGAAGTCTTTCCCGTAGCCAAACCAGTCAAAACCTCTTTACTAGAAGCAAAATTGAAAAGTCTAATGGTATTTCTATAATTTCAAGAAATGCTCGCACAAATTACCACAGTTATTCATATAAGAGATCTCCTTTCTCTGTGATTTGTCAGTGATTGCTTTGAGTATTCTTCCATCATTGTAATAAAATGGACATACAACAGTCTGTAGGTTACCATCAAGAACCAATTTAAATTAGATAAAGAAATTTCTTAAGGGTATCACTCATACCAGGTACAGGGATGAGCTTTAAACCATTGCAAATCCCAAGCAGAGCTTAGCAAAAGATAACTGCAAACTGATCTAAATACAAGTCAAAAAGCTGTAGCCTTTCCCCTAACTGACAGAATGCGACATTCTGTTGCTTTTACAGCAGGAATTACCATATTAGAACAAGCTTATATAAAACAGAATTAAAATAATTATATTATTTGGATAACATAAAAAGTTTCTGATTTATCAGTAAGAGAAATCCAACTTCACATTACACACCACCTTCTCCTGACAACACCTAACCCTGTCTGTAGAAGTCCTGAAGGTAGAAGAACTGAGGAAACCAGTACTCAGACAAGAAGCAATACTTGTTAAGAAAAAAATATTTCAAACTCTCTTAAAAAAAAAAATTATACTCAAGCATCTTGTTTCTTTGAAATACTAAGCTTGCTGGCTTGCTTTATTTATCCCCTCCCCCCCGATTTGACAATATCCTGTGACAGAGTTAGTAAAGTTCTGAAATACAATAGAGTCCTCACCTTTTACATGCAGATTTCTCTGTCAGCAGTTCTGGAGAAACATACTGTGCTGTCCCTACAAATGAGTTTGCCCGTGCTGATAAGAAAATGGAAAGAAATAAGCAAATACGTACTTAGGGAGAAACCAACCTCCCCCTTCCCCTCCTGCCCCCGCCCAATAAAAAATACCCCAAAGGCAATCTATTGCAAGTTATGTAATGCTACAAAGAATTCACAGGAATTTCATTTCTCTGCCCATCCACAAAACCTACTTGGAAGAGACAGATCAATTTATCTCAGTGATATGTTTTTGGTTCAAGCAGCTAGGCATTTAGGCACTTTGTTAGGTATAAAATCTACCAACACAAGCTTACTACATTCAAGTAAAAAATTAAGTTTATCAAATTCAGTTCAGCCTAGTGCTTTTTTCAGGCATTGTTTGCAGCATCACTGATTCACAGGTTAATACTAAGCAACTAATGACACAAGAATTCTATAACCTTCACATTTGAGCCACTCTGATAGTCACTGGGGTTAAATACATCAGCAGAGTAGAAACTTACTGTTTCAGCTGAGCCACAGTAACTATTTGTTTGTATTCTAGTCTTGCAAGTGAAAAGTAATTTGAAGTAGTTTAACTTCTCACTATATTTGGTGATCTAGCTGGCTATACTACATCAAATATTACCTCTTCTGACATAATCTAAGCAGTGACAGTCAAAACTGTTTCAAGATCTCTGTGGTTTTGTTAGATAAGAGGTAATGATATTTGAAGGTTACAATTTGGTAAATACAACATACGTACATTTTCAAAGGGCCACTCGCTATAGTTATCCGTGTCACATTATGAAGTAAATAATGGCATACCTTGTCTGCTATCTGCAGATAATACTTTTGCTGTTCCAAAGTCTGTTATCTGAATGTGCATATCTTCATTTAGTAAGATGTTCTCTGGCTTAAGGTCCCTGGAAAAGTCAGATTTTTATATTTAAACTGCACACAAATTAAAGTTGCCAAACTGTCTAGTGACTTATGTATATAATGCTATCATAAACGATGCAGTTGACATAATGTTTATAGAATATCTTTCCTCTAACTTGTACCTGTCAACATGCAGACTGCTAACAGATTTTGAAAAGCTCATTAATTAAAATTTTTCTAAAAAGACCTGAAGTAATGAATAATCTCAAAACTAAGCTATTGCGCATCTCACTTGTTCAAGAACAACAAAAAAAACCCCCGCAACCAAACAAAAAACCACCCTTCACTCCCAAGCCTTAATTTAAATAACATCTTACAGATTGATATGGCAGTAAGATCTTCTAGGCCTGTTTTCTCAGTGCAAAACTCCAGTTAGTCAAACAATGGCAACACCCCACCCCCAGCTAAATGTCCAGAACAGGTAGAACTGTATTTCAAATATGTGCATACCATTTGTATGGACACTGCCTCTGATGCTGAATAAAACCAGGCCTCACAGTATCACACACACACACAATATATAGCAATATAGAGTTAGATGTCAAGAGGTTCATTAGCAACAACATAAAAAATAGCATTGGGTTACACTGTTAACGGTATTATTTACTTTGCACCAAGTTTCCTCAGTTGACAAGAAAAGACTACATACTTCCCTCCTATGAAGTATCTCCGGATGCTCATAAAGAAATCTAGAAGCATGGGAGTTGTTTTGGTTGACTGGTAAGAAAAATCAGTGCAAATTCAAAGCTGTTTCCATCAACCACTGTGCAGCATTATTTTCCTCAGATTACAGCCCCCTATTATTGAAAAGCATGGGTTGTGCAGTTGTACAGTTTAAAGTTTGTGGACTAGCACAGAAAGCAATTGGAATGAAGTAATTATGACACGCCAGCCATAAAAATCCTGTTTATTTTCCTGTAACTGTTCTCGGAGAGAAGCAGAAAGTACATGAGTAGAATGGACCTTTTTAACAGTTGTGTGGGGTTTTTTTACATATACATATGTATATATATATTGTACGCTATACACACATATACATACAGTTTATAGATATATACATATAATATATATTAATATTATGGATCTAGTCTATAGCTATATATCTAGATACATAGAGAGATATACCAGTAGTAACTTTTCTAGAGTAACCTGGCATCTTAAAGTGGTTCTATCTCATGTTATAGTTCTTAGGCAAGAGAAAATCCCAAGAGCTTTCAGGCACTGCTAGAGCTGTGGACTTACAATTAAATAAACTTTATACTAAGTTCTCTAATTGCACAATTTCACTGTTTTCTCTTGAGCTTCTCATAGTGGCCTCATATGAAGACAAGTATAAAGCAGCTCTTTTATAATACAAGATTTCCAGTATAGGCTTAGTAATACTGACAATCATGCTATATTCATTTTACAAGCATTCTCCCAGCCTAACACATGGGCTATATAATCAAAGTGAAACTGGAAGTTCTTCAGCTTGTTTCCCCGCCCTGTAGAAAAGTTTACGCTTTTAGTACTCTCCACATCCTGCCCCCTTAGATTCTATTCCCAGTTATTTCACAGAAAAGTATTAGGACAATACTTTGTCCTTTTAAATAAAACAAAGTAATAATGTTATCAGAATCATAATCAGCCAGCTTCTTCCCAACTAGCATCTACTGTTCCATGAACAGCTGCTTGGGAACCTACAGACACAATAAATTTCTTACCCAAAAAGAAGTTCTGCAGCTCAAATTTCTCACACTTACAGTTTTAATTTGTTTAATACACATGAATGACAAAACATGCTTATCCAGACAATATAATTCCATCAAGAAAAATTGCAAAGGTCCTATTAAAAACTTTGCTAAATTTCACATTTACCTAGTTATTGTTCAGCTTTGTGGCAATTGTTCACACAGTGAAAACTGACACACATTATTTTTACTTTTCTTGATGACATGCTGCGCACTAATTCACACACCAGCAGAATTCTATTTACTTTTGGTACATATCACTGCAGGAAAAAAAAATGTAGTTAAACAAAAAGTCAGTTTCTGTTTTTAGACCAACTGATCAAGCTTTAAAAAGACAAGCTTTTGGTACTGTTAATTCTAGGCTAGAAAGTTTTCTTACTTCTTTCCACGAGAACAGTTGGTCTAATAACAGAGATCGGCTCTCCTCCTAAAGTTTTCTGTTTAGCTCCCTACGTTAGCAACAGTACTAATGCTAATGAAATGCTATTATGCCCTCATTAGCTTTCCAAAAAAATCCACGTTTACTTTAGACTTCACAAAAAAACATTTCTAGAAAAAACACCTTGTGCATGATCAAAAGCATGTTGGTCTCAACTTTGTATTACCTGTGAATTATTCCTTTCCCATGCAAATACTCCAGGGCTGATACAATTTCAGCAGTATAAAACCTGGTACAGGTCTCATCAAATGAGCCAATTTTGCGTATATACTTTAGCAGCTCTCCATTTTTGGCATAGCTAAGCCCAAAATCTGAATTTAAGTATAGTTAAGGTCTATCACTAAACCATTCTAAAACAAAATTCCCCATACCTCATTCCAAAGACAAGAATAATACTAAAAATACATGAACAATGGGGAAGAAGTGAAGTCGGTTAATTTGAAACTTTACATGGTAGCAACCCAAAACAACTTCTTAAATATACCAACGACCCAATTTCCTAGCATAGCAAAGACTACATAAAGGGTTAAATTTGTGGTTTCTCCAGTCTGTCACCTGACTAATTCATTTAAACTGTATACATAATTGCCCTCAAAGAGAACTATTTACAGTCATAACTAGCATTCAACCTAGGTTTAAATTTGCCCCATCATCTGGAAAGTTCCAAAGTCAGGCCAGTGTTCAATGAGCAAATGTTTACATTACAGATGAGAGCCCGTGTAAGTTCTGTTAGTGCATGCATGTATGTACATACACATACACGATACAGGGCCTGTTAGCACTGCTAGCAGCCTCTGTGAAAAACACAACTACTTACTGACCCCAGAAATAGACTGATCTATCCTTCTACCCTTGGTACAGCCAATTGGAAGCAGGAAGTTTAGAAGGAAATTCACGATTAACATTTTCTTCGCAAGAACAAAAAAATAAAAGCCAACTGCAAACCAATGAGTTTAAGATGAAACTGCACTTTGCAATTACTGCAGAGAGAGAACTTGGGAAATAGTGGCCCAAACAGAAGTTTCACCTTGCTATCATTCAGATTATTCTGTAAGCACTTTTACATAAGAAAAATTTTAATAGATCTAATTGTTCAAATACAAAATAGTCGTAAATATAGCTGGTTACCCCTATTTTAAACACAGGAATTGTTATGTTTTACTGTATATATCAGAAATAGAATATTTCTAAAACATCTCATACACCCCCCAGTTTTATTTTATTAAATTATTTTAGACTTAGATTGTTGCAAGTCTCCCTTCAGCACTTACCACATGGACTATATAAGTTATTGTTTTATCTCCCCTGTCCCACAGGTCACCCACTCTTCTCTTTGAGGAGGCACACTCATTCTATTTGCTTAATTTCTATTAAAAACATGACTGCAAAAATTGCATTGCAAACAATAAGATACTTTGAATACCTCAAGTTACTTTCATCGTTCCTGCTAGACAATGTTTCAAAGGAACCAAAATTGAGGATTGTTACTTTTAAGAAAGTGTTACAGCAAGTTTTAAAACACAAAGGATACATAGCTTTTCATCATCCTGAAAGGTGAAGTATAGTTTCACAAAAAAAGGGTGATCCAGGCGGGACATTACATCTCTCTCTCGTGTCACATATGGCACCTTGTTTTCTTTTATGATATGACGTTTCTCTAGAATTTTAACTTAATGGAAAAAGAGAGTGAAAATGCAGGAGGTACAACCAAATGAAGTCCATGTAAGTAATTTGTTTGGGGGTTTTTTTGGTTAGGTAAAATTATCATAAAACCAGTAATTCTGTCTTTTGAACAGGTGTTTTATAACAGGACTACATTGATATTGTATTTTTTAGAAGTTCATTTTGAATGAGTCAATACTTACTGGCATATTCTCTAGAACTTGCCAATTCTCGAGCCAAGACAACCTGTTACCAGAGGAGAGAAAATATATTGTAACCATTCATTAAAGACACATGCCAACATTGATTTTGATCTTCCAGTAGGTATTTAGAATACCCATTGTCCAAAATAAGCTATCACAACTGCAATCAGCAAAATATTTAAGCATGTGTTCACATTATGCTGGCTTCAGCAAGACCTCTGCATAAATTCAGTTCAGCATAACAAAGCTTGTTTTGCTAAAAGACTTATATACCTGACTGAGTAATCGCCGGTTTACTCTTTTTTTTTCCCCAGAAGAATTCTGAAGATTGTAACATAAGTCACAGTAAATTGCCAAATCTTCTTAGAGGGGAAAAAAAAAAAAAAGGCAACAAGTACACTGAGGAATATTTGTAAAAATCTGTCACAGTAAGTTTTCTTAACATAAATGGCAAAGATTGAAAGATAAATTTTATCTGAAAGACCAAAAGTAAGAAGTGAGACAGAGCTTTCAACTATTTACAGTTTGTTAGGAAAAAGATTTAAAGAAAGGAAATGAGAGATTTCCAATTAGCAGAAGCAAGGGATAAAGTTTCAGGCAAGCAGTTCTACGTTTTTAAAAAGAAAAACTTTCAGAGGAACACAAATTAAAGCTCATCTTCAACAAAGAACTTCTATAAAAGGCAACTTTTAACACAATCTGAAAAGTCCTCTTACACGAATCCGAGCAATAACCCTGTAACAAAAGATGACTACAATTTGTGGTTTTCTCATTTTGAGTTTATATCCTTACCAATACCTTGCTAGAATCTCAACACTATACAAATATTTTTTTTTTAAATCACTGCACCAGGCTTGCTTCTAATCCACTTCTCATTATATTCTAACGCCTTGCAAAATCAGTTATAACAGAGTACTCCAAAACATTATTACATACACGTGATACTAAAAGTTACGCATTTAGGAAAAAGAGCTTCTAAATAGGGCAATTTTTCAGGTGAAAGAAGTGCATGCAGTTGCACTCTTCCAGTATTAGAAAAGGGAAATCTCAGTTCAGTAGTAAAAGGCACCTTTAATTTTCTAAAAAAAAAAAAAAACAAAACACCAAAAAAAAAATTCATCATCTACAAACACACTGATGTTTACGGTATTTGATCAAGAAAAATTTCCACTAGAAACAACCAGTCTGTTACAAGCCGCATCTCTGCCTATGGAATTTTTGAGACCCTCCTGTGTACACAGCTAACGTTATTTCAAGGTGTGCAATCAAATGAGAATATTCTTAACTTTTCTAATTTTTGTTCCCAGGTTTCATGAATCAAGTCTACCATTAAAGCTACTGAAAGCAGGTCACTTTAAAAGTCAGTTGCTAAATAAATACCCAGACATATAGTGCTAACTTTGTGCATTTTGGAAATTGATACTTTTACATTTTCCTAGAAAAGTCAGTGCCGTCAGTAAAACAGGAATCCAATAGGCAGTCTTGGCTACACACCCACAGAGTCCACAGTTAGATGGCAGAAGTGATCAACTGACACAGGTGAAAATATATCCTGGCTAATAACACTCAAACCTGAATTAAGCTGCATAGCTCCAAAGACTGACTCTCTTCCAGTCTTGCACAGTATCAAATTTTTTACCATGAGATTTCAGAGGCATTACCCACATACTTACACTGATATTGAGCGGCTGTGTTCTAATCACACAGGATTGAGTATTTAACTCCTAGCACTAGTACCTGGGTACCTGTCCTGGTTTCGGCTGGGATAGTTAATTTTCTTTTTAGTAGCCAGTATAGTGCTATGGTTTGGGTTTAGTATGAGAAGAATGTTGATAACACACCGATGTTCTCAGTTGTTGCTAAGTCGTGTTTAGACTAACTCAAGCACTTTTCAGCTTCTCATGCCTAGCCAGCAAGAAGGCTGCAGGGGCACAGGAAAGTTGGGAGGGGACACAGCCGGGACAGCTGCCCCAAACTGGCCAAAGGGGTATTCCATACCATGGATGGGATGTCACACCCAGTATATAAACTGGGGGGAGCTGGCCTGGCAGGGGGGGCGGAAATTGCTGCTCGGGAACTAACTGGGCATCGGTCAGCAAGTGATGAGCAACTGCATTGTGCATCACTTGTTTTGTGTATTCCAATCCTTTTATTATTTTTGTCACTTTATTGTTATTAGTGTCATTGCTAGTTTCCTTTCTGTTCTATTAAACTGTTCTTATCTCAACCCATGAGTTTTACCTTTTTCCAATTCTCTTCCGCATCCCACTGAGCGGGGGCAGTGTGCAGGGGAAGGAGTGAAGCGAGTGAGCGGCTGCGTGGTGCTTAGTTGCTGGCTGGGGTTAAACCACAACAGTACCTTCAAGTCCCTTCCTCACTGCGCAAACCTGAGTATATCATATATCCTAAATATACCCTAATTTCCTCCTAACTAATAATCCACTAAAACCCAGTAGAATCACAACAAAAAAAAAAGAAAAAAACCCCAGAGGTACACGTTAATACCATGTCTCTGCTATCAGGGCCCTGAATCTTATCCACCATATGGGAAGAAGCAATATCAATAAGGGATGTAAATTCTACAGAAAGGAATTAGACCTTAGATAGGCAGCTTTAAAAAAACCACCCCACTAACAAAACCACCAAAACACAAACACAAAACCAAAAGCATCAACAGAACATGTAAATGGGTCAGTTGCAAATTCAGACAACAGCAAGGCAAGTAATTTAGTTAAACATCTCAAACTGGAGGAAGGTCAGATAAGAAGAGCAGAGAACCCTCAAGAGAGGCTACAAAGCAGAAATAATTGCCAGCATAATTGGCAGACATCATGGCCAAACCCAACTCTAAACTTGAACAAATACTTCAGACTGCCAGAGATTAAGTCTGCATTTAAGAACTGGTTTTGGTCAGACACTCATGCTTCCTTAGAGCTCCTCCTCTTTTTAAGAGAAGGAAGCCTCATTTGTAGGTGGAGACAAAACCAAGGAAGGGGGGTGGGGGGTGGGAAATGTCTGTATAGAAGGAGGTGAGCAGGACAACATGCTTACCCAAACATGAGAATTATAATTCTGTCACCACATAACAGGTTTTATACAGAGAGGAGCTTGAAGCTGTCTACAAAGCAAGTAGATGTTCTTTACTTTAAAAGAGCAGAGCAACAACTAGAAGGCCCTGCATTTGTGTACCTGTTAATGTCAAGCCCGGGTCCAAGAACAGTTACAGCTGCAGAAGGTCCCACAAAACTGCAGAACGCGCTGAAGAAAAATCCCAAGGCCAGATCATGTGCATCTCTGCTGCGTTTGAAATACAGCACTGGCACCAGGTAAAGTTTGTGGTAGTTTAACAGAAGTCCAAGAAAACAGAATATATTATGACACTAAGTAAATGATTTTTTCGTTTAATCTGAAGCTGTCATTGGAGGCATGGTAATATCAAGGCCTCTGCTTTTTGAGATAAACACTTTTCAGTCAGAACATTGGTGAAGATCTTGGGGGAGTACAATCAGATCTCTGAATCTACAACCACGTTTAATAAGAACAAAGCATATGTTTTTAACAAGATGTTTTGATAAGAATATGAAGATACATGCCCCACAGATCAAGAGCTCTAGTGTTGATACATCAGAGAGTTGTGCCGCCATCCAGAGGGACCTCAACAGACTGGAGGAATGGGCAGGCAGTAATCTCATGCAGTTCCCTTTTTTGAACTGCAAACTCCTCCTCCTCCTGGGGAGGAATAATCAGTCCCATGAATCAGCATGTATACTGGGGGCTGATGGGCTGGAAAGCAGCTTTGCAGAAAAGGACCCAGGCAGCAGATGAGTTAGCAATGTGCCCTTGCCGCAAACAAGGCAAATGGTATCCTGAACTATATTAGGAGGAATGTTGCCAGTATGTTGATGGAGGTGATCCTTCCCCTCTATTCCGCACTGGGAAGATTACACCTGGAGTACTGTGTCCAGTTCCTCAGTAAAACAGAGACATGGAGCTACTGGAGAGTCTAGAGAAGGACCACTAAGATTATTAATAGACTGGAGAATCTCTCATTCGAGCAAAGCCTGAGAGAGATGGGATTGTTCAGCCTAGAGAAGAAAAGGCATAGAGGAAACCTCACCAATGTCTACAAATATCTGAAGGGAAAGTGTAAAGAAGATGGGAGTCAGGCTCTTTTCAGCAGTGGGCCAAACTGAAACACAGGAGGTTCCATCTGAACATCAGGAAATGCTTTTTTACTGCAAGGGTGACCAAGCACTAGCACAGGTTGCCCAGAAAGGCTGCGGAATCTCTGTTCTTGGAGATGCTCAAAAGCTGTCCAGACACAGTCCTGGGCAACTGGTGGTCCTCCTTGAGCAGGGGTTGGATAAGCTCACCTCCAGAGGTCCCTTGCAACCTCAGTCCTTCTGTGATTCTGTAAGAGCAGCAAGCAAGTTTCCTTCTTGAAGGACGCAGTCTATAGGCTAAAGGCTATAGTCATTATCCTAAGCTTAGTTTTTAAATTAAAAAAAAAAAAAAATTCAGTTGCTGAAGGCAGGGCTGGACATTACTGTTTAAATAATAATAATAAGCAAGTACTGTTAAATCCCCTCCAGCAACGGTTTGTAACCTGTTCAGTGGCCATGGAAAAAGCGTAAGCAAGCATCTCCTGTGGAGTCTGACCATTATGAAAGGCATCCCTGAAACTATCAGTTTCTAAAGTCATAGCACTGCAGTAATGGACCAGAACTGCTAAGGTTGACAGAGCAGATGACAGGCAGGAAGAACTAACTCTCGAACATGCTCTCTCTAGCACTGAGGCCCAGATGATTACGATAACCAAAATTCTGCTCGTAAAACTCAAAAGAATAAGGCTATGTAGGGAATAACATTTTCATGGTATCCAGTCTCTCTCCTGCTGCCCACCTAAATGCATTTGAGCTACCTAGACTTGGAACCAAAAAAATCCATCTACCACTGAACAGGTAGCAGAATGCTGGAACAGAAGTTTATTCAGAGTCTGGGCTAGGCCCTCTGAATTTCTCTGTTTATGAGGAACATGACGCTAACTTTCAGAGACCACAACCAGAAATTAAAAGTGTCTCACTGAAGCACACTATTCTGGTATACCAAAAAGGCAGCAACTCTGTTGGACTCTTTAGGTAAACCTGCAAGTTGCAAACTATGTATTTAAGTGCAAATTACTCCTGATGACTAGTAGAGGCTTGCTTCCTAAACATCACAGTAGATTGTATAGGAAGAACCAGAACACCCCTACATTTAGAGATCAACAACCAAAAGGTATATACAAACAAATGACGTGAAAAAGATACAGAAATACTGCTTATTGTCTTACAGTGGGGCAACTACAAAAGCATCAAATGAAAGCATTAATTGCTTCATGGGTTCTTTAAGATAACACTTAAGTAATTAATTCTTGTGCAATGCCATGGAAGTGAGAAGTAAGTTAGAAACAATCCATCTAAGGCTACTGAACACAAAGACATTAACTGTGGCTCATTAAGTCCTTGAGAGCCATGACACTAGAGGCTGAGAAAGAACACTGGAGAAGTGTCACTTCTTACTTTCTTCCCTAAGCATCTGGCAGTAGCTCCTGCCACAGACAGGACATTGCATAGAAGTTCTTACCATGACAAACTCCTAGCCCAGTTCCAATCCTTTATATCGTAAAATTTTAACCTAACCCGTTATGCTATCAAACTTACATTAGAAAGCAATGTCTCCTAAAAATCCAAGCATCAAGTCATCAGGATACAATGGAATTTCTTCTGAGTTTAAAAAAAATCAGCACCCATATTTAGTGCAACACTTAATTTTAATAGTTAAACTTAAAACCACTATGTCCAGGTCATTTACTCTTCAAGCTGTTCTCTCCAGATGTAAGTCTCAGCAACGTTACTTGCACAACAAATTTTGGAGTTTATCTAAGATATTTGGCACTTAGAAAAAGTAAAGTTACCGTTGAAAAAGATCCTTCACCCAGAATTTTCCCAAATTTGAAGTCATCAGGTCGTTTCTTTCGAGGCTGTGGAGGCTGCTGTCCTGTATGTTGCTGCAAGGAGTTTGAACTAGATCTTGATTCAGCTGCAGTGCCCTCCATGTTAGATCCCTGTCTGCTGCCACAGGTGGAAATGACAGATGGAGTGCTGGAATCTGCTTGGTTCCTCACCATCGATGGGGATGAACAGGAGCATAACACCACACTAGACTGGATTGGAACAGCATCATACTGAAAAGAGATGAAACTTATTTCCATACCTTCAATTAATTAACACACACACATATCTGCACTTTATTTCCATACAAGCATCATATAAAGTCCTATTTCAAAGGGTTATCATTCAAATGTCTTTACGAGGGAATGTTAGGATCTATTTTGGAAACGGCAGCTCTCAATTTGTTAAACAACTCTGTTTAGGTCATGCTGCACACACATACATAGCCATAAATCAAAAGTCTGAACGCTTTAAATTCAAGAATGCTTTTCTCCAAACTGAAAAAAATGCTCCCTAACACCAAGGTATCAAATTTCACAGTATATTCTCCTATGAATAACATAATCTTTAAACTTTATTTTGTGCTTAGAGACAGAGCCATCCATCCAATCTCAACAAGCAGTAGTTTTCCTGAAACAAAGAATTATCCAGTTATGTAATGAACACCTGCATTCACGAGTAACATTAGTTTAGAGATCCAAGTTACAATGAACTGTAAATGAACAAGTAAAGCATGAAAACTTTAATGGAGACAAAGGACACATTCCTACATTTTTACTTGGTAACTCACTTTCTCCAACAGTATTTCTCTTTAATACACATTGGGGAAGAACAGGAAGAAAAGAGAACAATTTGCAAAAGGCAGATCAGCTGGAGGGTTTAAAAATCAGCAATATCTAATCCTTTTTTTTGAAGAATGCTCTGGCCCATGGCCTTTTAAAACAAGGGAGATTAGACTATTTAAATTGTACATATCGTCACATAAAGACATCCCAATTCCAGAACAAAGAACCAGATATAGCCCAGAAAACAGCAAGTACAAGATACACTCCAAATACTGATTCTTGTAATATACAAAGCAAATCATCATTTGATACCCTTTTATCAATTTTCCCCAAGACCAAAGAAACTTGTCAAGCTGCTTCCCCTCCCTGTTAGTAATATACCTCCATTAGTCTGTCAGGTGTCTGCTTCAAATGTTTTACTTGAAAGTGGCCAGAAAATACAGACAATAGGAGAGCTCTGCCAAACTACTTCTGACAGTAAAAACTGAAATAGTATATAAACAGGGGAATATTTAAGAAAATTAGCACCATGTCTGAACATTATTTTTTAATCTCAGTGTTCTAACATACATCCAGCAGAACTAAACTATGACTTAAGGAAAGTCTCCTATCCACAAAACAGATGTATTATACAACCCTGACCTAGTCTGTGACATACCTCATGTTAATATTCAAATAAACATTACTTCTGACAAAAAGAATTTTTTATCTCATGAATTTCAATTTGATTCAGAACAATTTTCTGCATTTCTATCAGAAACCACTTCAGAAGGAAACTGGACTTGCATTCAATCATGCATATGGGGCTTAAAGCACCTAGCTCCCAAATTAGCAATTACTCACTTGGCTGTGCTCTAAGCAGTAGGGAAAAGTAGCCTCTATTTACTGTTAAACGTCTTTCAAAAATAAGATACAATTCAAAAATACACTTTACTTACACATTTAGTGGCATTACAGAACAATGTGACAAAAACATATTTTTAAGCATGCAAACGTATACTTTCTAAACTGAGACAAAGGTAACGGTGAAGAACTGCACGACTAAAACTCTCCATTTTCTCCACTCTCCATAATAGATATATAAATATTTATATATAATATAAAAATTTTATATAGCAATAATCGATATATAAATATCAATTTCTGCAAGACTGAAAATTAACTATAAAGCAACTATTCTAAACAATATCTTTCAAGAAGCATAAGGGAAGAGTCCCTTTCCAATCTGAATGCAGCCTACTTGCTCCAGGATCTCTATTGCTCCTTAGGGCTTTTTCCAAGAACTATGACTACACTGATACAGCAGCGGATCAAGAACAGGTAACAGCTTCTTCTGTTAGACCTTTGTCTGAGCTTTGTGATACAGCAGAGACTGATGAGGAATCTGCCTATAACAATAGCTATTTGCTATATTTTTTACAGCTTTTCTGAGGACAAAAGGGGGGCAAGCCTGGGGGAACATGTGGAGACAGATGGGAGAATTTTGCTTTTTGAAAAGTTCACTAACTCCCCGAGAGAGCAGTATATGCCCCTACTCAGAATCAGCCATGCAGCATTCTTCCCTTTGAAGAGGAGAAAGTATATTGATGGTATTATGAAAACAGCACATACACATTAAAGTATGCGTGCTGTCGGTCACAGCTCCTTTTATGCTTTCTATGCAGCTACTTGAGCTGACAGCTTCCCCAGGCTAGTTATTGTTCCTAACATTCTCATAGCCCACCTGAACCACCTTTCCTTCAGGCAGCTAGGCAAACAGCAGCCTGTATAAAGATACACAGTAGCTAGAATTAAAAATAGATTGTACTCTTTCTTATCAAGAGTGCGGCAAGGCTGACACAAGCATGACTGTTCAACAGCTGAAGTGATGCCAATATAAGAAACATCCCAATAACTGAAATACAGTAAATAAACACATGCACACAGACTAAATATTAGGATTTAAATGCTGAACAGGTTCCAGTCAGGCTATTCTAGAGCGACTGAGGGTTTACAGGTAAATAAAGCAGCAACAGTGCAGGGGATCTGATTAGATTCTGCAGCTAGCAAGATCACCTTGAAAAAAAACAAAACAAGAAAAAAAAACCACCACAAAAGCACCAGACAGCACTGAGGGAAAGAGGGGGAAAAAGGTGTTGGACAGTGTATTTCCTTGCGCAGTATCTGAAACGAAGTCACAATGAATATCAAGTATAGAAAAGTCCTAAGGGAAGAAGAGACAGGAGTAAAGGACTTTGTAGGAAAAGAAGGTTATTTCCAGCCAAGGTATAACGTCAATTAGTCCCCTGACTGTTTCAAAGGAAAGTCAAGATTAAGAACAAGAAGGACAGAGGAAGATGCAATAGATTTAAAGTATCAGTTACCTAAGAAATGACAGAACTGTGCAACTAGCTATGTTGCACCTGAACATTTATAGAAAAGGTCACTCCTACACTTGTCTTTCTACATGCCACATATTCTTTTATACTATTTTGTGTCCTGTATTATTTACCTTCTCAGTTTTGTTTTGAAAGACTCCAAAAAACATGTCTGCAGAGACTATACATGTTTCTACATATATATCTGCACATATGCCAGAGACAGACCACAGGCTAGCTCATCCAGTCTAACCTTATACAGCCACTCTTGCAAAAGTCAGGCTTAAGATTCTGCTTCTGCTAGATACAGACTTTTTTAGTGAGATATGAAGTCAATCACTAAGAATTTAAAAACCTTCTAAACTGTGTCTGCAGTTCCCAGAAGCATGAGGATGCTCTCCTTCCAGCAATCACCATTTCTCAGCTGACAAGCCAGTGAAAGCCCATACCCTCACATAGTGACAACACACTTACCTACTGCATGTCATGGATCACCATGCACCACACTGGTAACCACTGAACTAATCATTCTACCTCTGCTTTTAAAAACTAGTCTCTAACACTACCTACTTTCCCAAGCTCTTAAGGGTGCTGTTTCTAATTTACTTCCATATAGAAATGGCTTCCTTCTTAGTGCAACATACTGAGTTTGAAAACCTAGTAAGGAAGAAAATAACAAATCTGTTGAAGGTAAGTAGAATTATACATCAACAGACATATCAAAATCTTCATTAACTAATTTTCACTAAATCAATAGAAACAGGCTTCCTTTTATTTACATGCCATGTGAAGCCAGTCCTTATATTGTTCTTTTCCCCTCTCACCTGCAAACAGCAGAAATAAACTTTAAGAGAAGAAAACTTGAATCAGTGCAAAAAGCCCACCAGATACCACTACATTTTTCCTTTTATACTTTCCTGCATCCCCTCTGTATGAAAAGCCAGTCACAGGCAAAGCTCCCAGCTATCTAAAAGGACCTATACCTTTTGGAATCCTTTTTGCGATTCAGCATTTTGACAACAGCACTACCGCTACAACTTTTAATATATCTAACCACACAGTATGCATCAAACAAATACCACACTGCTCTAAAGCAAGTACAGCCACAACAACTGCACCTCTATTAGCTTTTTCCCCACGGCAAAATCTGCAACACTGCTTCACTGATACAGTTCCACCAACACTAGCAGTTGCAAAAAAGACTTGTAGAGACTGGGCCTTCCGAAGCTTCCAGTATCTTTTACTTTCAGCCTAACTGACATGATACTAAACCCTGAAGATGACCGAGAATATCTTTGCTACCACTGGAACTCTACTAGCAAGATCTCATTCCTGTTATGAAGAAAGTCAGTGTGAACAGGGTCCTAACCTATCACTTGTCTGATAACACTGAGTCTAACTGCTGACTGTATTACTGAATCTCTAGCTGCATTAAGACATAGGGCAGATCAGAAAAGCTCTTCCATCTACTTACCTATAAGGCCAATTTTTTTGGAAGCATACCTTGCCAAAAGAAAGTATTATTTACACAAAGCAACATGAGCTCTACACCTCAACTGGTACATTTCTTTTGATTATAAACAATGCTGATGAGACTGTATAAGCTAGAACATTGGCTCAACCCTCATCAATGTCTTTCATGGTAAACTGCATCACAGGTCTACTAAATGAAATAATGCAGACAGACATTCATAAAACTTTTGACTTGGCATTATATTGCATCTGAAATACAGAATACTGTTGAGGAAAATGAATACAGGCCATGTTCTAAGCAAAACTGGTCAAATTCATAAACAACTTATACTTAATAGTCATCCCCAAACAAGGATCTCTTCCAGTTCACACCTGGATTGGCTCTCAAACCAAAAAGGTTGAAAGAAAAAGAATAACTGCATACATTTAAAGACTGAGGCGAGGAGGAGGGGGAATCCACACACCATTTGGCAAAAAAGTGTCTCTCTTACTCAAAGCAATCTACAGCTTTTGGTAAACTAGACAAACAGTGAAACTTTACTTTTGTTTTACCAAAACATTACTACAAATCAAAATATGGTCCAAGGACTTAGGCATAATGGTGGGAAACAAGTGGGCAAAGAACTTAAGCTAGTTCATCAACTAGGAGAAAGTATCAAGAAAAAAGAACTAGAAAGCATCAACTAGGAGAAGCAAAGTCTTACTGCTGCTAGTACTGTGCAAACATTAAGGAGAAAACCAAAACAAACCAGTTTCAGGAGAAAATGAAGACACTGAACTCCTAGAAAAACATCTAATCATCTGACTAGATTAAGCTCCTGAAATCCATGTTCATTAAAGAATCTGACTGGTTTAGCCTTGTGGTATCAGAGAACACAAAACTCTGAAAATCAGGATCACCTGCAATTCAACACAAGTCTTACGGGATATAAGAATTACCGAGTGGCATTATGTCGTGTTGGACTGAATTATGATAAGAAGTTCACAGACCATCATGAAGATAAACCAATACAAACATGTATGTCCTACATCAGCAAAGTCTGCTTAAGAAGTGATAGGATTCAGAAAGCAATGTAGCAGCACTCTAGGATATCTATGAATTAACCTTTTCACTTGCAAATGGAATTTGACAGGCTTTCAAAACAGATACTACGTGATACAGTATAAGGCACCCTTCCCCAGCTGTCATAGCATCCAATCACAGCTTTTACATCTCTGCCAAACATAGCCCTTTGATACAGAAACAGGAAGATCTTCCAAAATCTATGAATCAGATTCAATATCCGAATTAATATAACTTGTCTTCAAGTAAAAATATGGAGTCCATCTGTCTATCTGCGCTATTAAGGAGGAATAAAGGCCTTTATTTCACATTAAGGTAATTGCTTTCACTGGACAGGTGTTTTGTAGTTTTAGAGATAAAGCTGACTTGCTACTGTTTATCAATACTGAGATTCTGCTAAAGAGAGTTTTAGATAGGTGGGCTTGACCTGAGACATTTTATAAATTATTTTGATATTGTCATACAAGCCAAAAATTCTGAAATTGAAATTTATTTTGTATTGTTTATAATTTAAACATTGACAACCTGGGGTCTCCTAAGGATTTATCTGCAAAATGCAAAGGGGAAAAAATGAACAGCTAGGAAGTTACATTTAATATATTCTTTTCATGGCACACTGGTGTTTCAGGGGGTTGACAAAGATGCAGCAACCGCACCTGACACACATCTTGTATCTGTGAAAGAGCATAAAAAAGGGCAATTAACAGATATTATGCACAGCTTTCCCATTGGCCTCCTCCCCCCTCATAGCCCACAATGAAAACGTTTACCTTCTCCAGGTTCTCCAATACCTATTTGTGGCAGCCTCCACTTCAAAGGCTAGAGTGCAATATACCCTGGAAGTTCCAGCATATTCCAAAAGAAAAAAAGCAACTCATCAGGTCATATACTAAGACGGGCCTGAATATACATCCTCAAACTATTCCTCATAGTACCTAAAAAGAGAATGCAGGCAAAAGCAGGGTAGTTCAGCTACAAGAAACTTAAGATACAAAGAAACTCTGATTCAGAATAACAAAATCCAACTAAAAGCCTCCCCTTCCAGTGCAGAGAGCACAGTACAGGTGGCACTTCCCATTATTTACCAATCCCATCCAGGAGTGGTTTGCAGGAAGCATAATGATTATCATGTGATCCCTCTCAATATTCAATACCAGTTTTCCTTTCATAAACTGTACACTACTTCAGAGTGACTGCTGTGAATGAAGGCAACCCAGAAAAATAGTACCTTACATGCTCATGGCTATTTACGCTCTGGACTTCTGCCTAAAAATGGACTGTCAGACTTTCTGCTAAGTGACCAAAAGCATCCTCCTTCTATTAACCAATTGTACATGTGTGTATACAGGGAGAAACAATATACTGAATAATTTACGAAACTCCATTGCACGCCAGCTTCCATTTATATATGCTTATAAGTCTGTCAGATACTTTAAAAAAAATTAATAACACATCTATTTGCCAACATTATTATTACCTCTAAGTAATTAAAATATTTGCCTAAAGAGAAAATTCATTCATATGCCTTAAGAAGTGTCCACAGATGCTGTCAGGCTGTCTTATCATAACATAAAATCAAGCATGTAATGGACAGGACAAAACTCAGATTAAGCCAAGCCTCAGCAGTACTTCCGAATGCATTACACAACTAGGAAACTGTTCACCCACCTAACAGGTTAACTCTGACACTCAAATACATACAGCTGTATTAAAAAAATTAAAACACCATAGTAATTGGGAGGTATTTAAAAATGTGTACTATGCTCACTCTTTCAGCTTGATAGAAGATTATCATCTATCTCCCCAATCAGGAAGGAATACCATTAGACTGGAACAGTAAGGAAACTAGACTTAGAAGTATGCTTTCAGATTCTGAAATCTAAGGAAAAAATTGCCAAAGGCTTTAGAGAACCACACTCAACATTCATTCATTGAAAAGAAGGAATATATTAAAAAAAAATTGTAACTGAATACTACATTGGCAAATACCTAGTCTTCTCTGGCATGAAAACATTAAGTCATACTTTAATGATTTATCTCTGTGTAGTAGAGTGCAAAACATGGCGTTAAAAAAAACTAGTAAAAAATTCTGATCAATAGGGGTGATATTAAAGCATTTTACAAAAATCTCCTGGTTTTAGATACTATACAAAGCAGTTATTTAAACAAGCTGGTTAATCTTCAACATATCACAAGAAGTGAAGTTTATATTGAAATGACAGATCTTGTTCAACCTTTCTTAAGGCAGATAATTCAAATGTCTAACACAAAACCGTAACAAATAAAATCAACAGGCATTTCTAAGAACAAACATTCCTCTCCAGAAAAACCAAACAAGGCACTTATTAAAAACTGTACTAGGTTACAAAGACACCAAATACATTTTCCCCTGACAACAGGATGGTTTTTTTCTACAGAGAAGTTCTTTGAAGATCATAGTAAGCCATTTTCTTCAAACTGCAGTAAACAAACCCTACTCCAAGTATTAGTTATTTGTAGATATTAAAAAAACATTAACAACCAACATTAATCTTCTGTAGCACAGTGGTTTGCGTTTATGTTGTCTAGAGTTGCATCAGCACTCCTTCAAACCTCATCATCAAATGGTATGCAAAGATTACTGTAGAGAATTTAAGATTAGCTCATAATCCAACAAATTGCCCATCAACTCCACGTCTTGAAGGAATTGACCATTACAGTCAGCAAACCAGTCTGAAGCCAAACAATTTGTCAAAATCTATACTTTGATGAAGGTTCATAAATGGTTACCGATTACTACATTGAAAAGAACAGATTGAAATCTCCTAGTTAATTATAAAAGCTATTTTAACACAATTATGTTTTGCAAAAGAATATGAAGTCCTACATCTATCTGGAGGGAAATTTTTTGATCTCAGAAGTTACTACATTAAAAATCTGTTGCTTAATAGGCCATTTTTATGAATAAACCATGCAAATTTCAAAAGCATTCAGTTGTATAAAAGGAGGATTTTTTTGTTGTTTGAACAGGCTGCCATGCTAACTGATTAAAGAAGTCTAGCCTCTCACCCACCAAAACAAACTATGCTCACCTTCATGCGTGTTGTCATTTGAAACCTCTCAAATGCTGGAAGGTAAGCATTCATTGAAGCACTGCATTAATACTGTTCCCCCCCCCCAAAAATCTCTTAAAGTATCTTGATAGAAATGACCATCATTTAAAAGAAGACTTCTTTAAAAATAATGTCCTGGTGATACATTTCAAGAATAAAGATTTTAAGTGTTAATGGAAGGGGAAAGCTTGGAGCAGATCATCCTTCAAAGACACTATTCCACCTAAACTGGCTGGGACCTCTGCAATAGTGGGAAACAGAAGCATGAAAAGAATTCAAGTTGATGTAGTCTGCTTGATATATTAAGAGCCCTAATACCATTTAAAGGCAAGTTACAGTAATACGAAGGTAATGTTGAAAATACTTGTAATAAATCATCATAAGATAGCTATTATTTCAAATATTTATAAAGCCCCGGCTAAGCCTGACATAGAGTTGCCTAGATTGGAAAAGACCTGTAAGATCATCTAGTCCAGTCATTAACCAAACACTGACAAGTCCCCCACTAAACCATGTCCCTAAGCACAACATCTACACGACTTTTAAAAACGTCCAGGGATGGGGACTCCACCCTCAAACAAAGGCAGCGAGGTTCAGTGGAACTGACACATCCCTGCTTTTCAGGCAAACTTCTCTCCAGAAAAGGGACCCTGGAGAATGGAGGAAGTCCTATGGATGAGAAACTACAAAGCGACCTGCCAATGTTGTATCTAAAACCCGAGTCATCCACCTGCCCAGGCACAGCTGAGTGGAAACACACCCAGAGACTTAAGAGGAGGGAGTTCGCTAGGCCCTGTTGACATCCATCAACTTTGCCATTTTCTGGCTTTGCCAGCCAATCCTTAGTGTGACAGCATGTTGCTCCTCCAGGTCACTTGCGGCATGCTCTAATAACCCATGAGAATCTGATTAGTATGACTGGTTTTTTCAGGGACTTTTCTTTGTATTACTGTAAGGCACAAGCAGGTTGCTAAAAAGAACTCTAGTGTCTAGTTGGCAGCTGTTTGCCTCATGTTCAAAATCAATTTTGGAAGATACAAGTCCTATCTTCAAAACATAATCAAGAAGATTAACTTTGAAGAATTAAATTTAATTTATTTTTCTTCTTAAGCTTTCTGGATGTACATCCTCACAAAGTTCATGGTATACAAAGAAGTGTTTTAAAGTCTGGGGAGACATACTGTATGTTCATATAAAATAATCGCAGAACACTAGAAAAAAAGCTCAGCTCTGACAGTCTACCTCCTTCATAACTGAACTGACCGCCTACCACCAGTTCCTTAGTTTCTGCAGTAAATTTGTAACACAGTTTATCCGTAAGTGAGTAATGAGGAAATCAGATTCATGTTATATGAGCAAAAATATAACGAATAGGCTCAAGGATTTGGAAGCACAGAGAACACCTCTACATCGTTAGATTGTTTTGACTCTTCACTTCGAGAATTAAGGTATTTTATCCACGTGACTGATTGTTTCTACAGAAATTAGTTTCTCACAGACAGAGCAATGTTGACCCAAATATTTTAGTTAATGCAAATGCCTTTTTCTAAATTTGACAACCTTACACATAGAGTGGTATTTCCTGCCACTAATTCCCAGGATTCTAATTCCCAGGATTCTAATCCCAAATTCAGGTAGGGATTAAAGCTAACGAAGATTTGTAAGAACCGGCATATCAGCCAGTTTCCTTCTAACCTCCTCTACTGCTAAGCAAAGCACTAAAGTTCCAAGCACCTTCAGGGGCAGAGACTATTTAAGGCCTCTTTCCACCACCTTCTTCTCCCCACCCCGAGCCTCAAAACAGATCAGAAACAGGAAACCACAAAAATCTCTAAGAACCTAAAGTCAGCCTATAGCCCAAATAGCCATATACGTAAACAAGCCATTGAGAATTCATTTCACACAAACAGATCCAGGCTAGCTCACAAGAAAACAAAAGCCATCTGTAATCACAGTAGTCTAGATCACATTCTACACCATCAGTTATCTCATGAAGCACACCAATACTAAGAGGTGTTGCGCAGCATGGATGGGGTCTCATGCTAACAAACACAAAAGGACTTCCTATACTAGGCTCCTGGCTAGCAATTGTAGGAGGCAAAGAGAACAGTTTTGAGCGAACAGCAGAGAAGCAGCCACACAGAGGTGGCAGTAGTGTACAAAGGTTGGACAGCACAGTCAAGAACTGTAGATTAAATTCCTACAGGATTACTAAAGAACTGAACATCAAATTTAATACTTCCTTTTCAGAAAAGTGTGCTAAGCAAGTTAATCCTTGCAACTTTTCACCATAAAGAATTATAGAGTATTTGCCAGGTGAAGTATTTACAGCTTGTCCCTTAAAGCAGAAAGCAAGTCTCAACTTCAATATTTAGTCACACAATAAACCAGTCATTTCCTACAGCACTGTTGAGTAGAATTGATAAGGTGTGAAAAATAAGGTTCTACACCAAACAGCTAACTTTGTGCATGTTGCGTTCAGACCTTTCATACACTTTAGTTAGACCTCAGTAACTTTCCACAAGCTTACCTGCAAATAAGACGTCAGAAAGGGAAGTGGGGAGGGAGAAAAATTAGCTCCTTCCCCTTTTTTGCTTCTTTATTGCATATACATAATCTAACTTGGCCACCTGCAAAAAATGTTTTCCCATTTGAAATAGCAGAAACAATAATTCCTTGGCTTCATACAAATTCTTCAAGAAGCTCCATTATGAGGAACTTGGAGAAGGATTTTAACCTTTCAAACACAGTATTTTCTGAATTAAGTTTTTATCTTTCCATATTAAAAAGTAATTTCTCACTTGCATATTTTCTGATGCCATAAATGTGCTAGGTTTTACAGCAATCCATACAGCTTTTCTAGGAAAAAAAATATTAGGTAAAATACAAGTTTACTGTTAAAAAACAGCGATGACTGAAATATTTCACATCTTTATAGATCAAACCTATTTTTATTACTTTGCCAGACTGTTACTTTCTTCAGTCTAACAAAGTGACTGTGCCCTGGTTTCACGCCTTCTGTACCAAAATTCCTGCGAGTACTTCAATAGTCAGCATCCCTTACCAAGTTTTTCCTGCAATGCTGCCTTCCAACTGTTCTGCTTTAGGGAAGTGAAATGAGCCCAAGTCTGCAGGGTGTCTTACAATGTCCAGCTACAGCAATCTACTTGTAGAGTTTCAAGAGCTATATGAAACAGACATTACTGTAAGTTACAGACCAATAACCCAAAGAATAATTTGCTTTAAAAAAAAAAAAAGCCTACCCAGACAGTGGATTCATTCTTCAGTTGAACATCGCTATTATACCCAGATTATTCTCTGGATCATCTCCTTTCCACTAGCTACCAGCACTTCCTATGTTAGAAATTTGAATGTATATAGAATTGCTCCTCTTAAACTTCTTCCATTTTTTCACCTTTGAGCACCTTCTCAACATCCGTATCTTTTACTGCTTTCTATTCCTGCAGCCTGCTTTGGTAAGTTTTACAGAAAACTTATCCCAGTTAAAAGCCTATGCACGAGTGATAAAGACTAGTCACAGCCTTATGCTGAAAACCCAAAAGAGAATATTAAGTAGACAGGTATGTAAGGAAAACCCCTCAAGCCTGCCTGAAAGTTTTATACCTACAAATAACTACAAACAGAACTCTTACCATAGCCTAGTCTAATTCCTAGCATAGATGCAGAACTTACACCATTAAGAACACAGTTCTTTGAAAAGTGTAGTTTATATTAGTTCCACGGGGTGGGGGTGGGGAAGCTAGCACTTTTGTTCAGACATATCCACAACCATAGGTTTTATCAGGTCAGAAATACTGGTAGAATCTAATCACTAGAGCAGCTAAACCTTCCAGTGAAGATGTTGCTGAAAATGAAGATGTAAATAACCATTCTTCCAGACTCTTCGTTTTGAGAGGAGGAGCACTTCTTGATCTGAGACCCAATATGTTTATAATGAAGGCATTAACAGCAAATAACTAAGAGCACACTGACACCTAAAACTAAAGCAGCACTAAAGTTGTTTCCTTCTTAAAAGTGCAATTCCCTCCTTAGCACCACATGTTCAGAAAATAGTACAATGTTTTAGGAATTGTCCCCACATACATGAATACAAAAGTTAACTGTTTTGGTAGAGGAATGCTGCAATATTCCTTTCAAAGCTGCGCTCTATTCCCCATCCCCGCAGTCTTCTGCGTTTACAGTAAAATAATCACAGAACTCATAAATGTCATTAATTCCATCACACAAACATTAACAGTAACTTGCTCAGTCTCAGAAATACTGGATTTCCCATATTTGATATAAACTGAATTACAAAAGGGTTAGCTGAATCAAGTCACCTCTATCTGCTACTGCCAGTCAGTACGCTCACCTGACCAGAGAAATATTAAACAGGAAGGAAGAGAAGGAATTAAAAATAAGTTACCCTGAAAAAATATTTTAGTTTTAACAAAAATGGTTGCCAACTTTGCTCTTCATTCATTCTCTCTCTGTACGTTTCTCTTACAGGCAGGGACCTAAACCGTATATAGAAAAGGAACAGCAATGGAAGTACTTTGGGGAGAAAAAAACCTAGAAAAAGAAGCAACAAGCAAGGACAGAAGCACAAATGGAAGCATACTCCCTGCTTAAAAGAGTCCAAGCACACAGAAGTCATCTCTGATGCTGAGAAGCAGCCATATGGAGCTCTAGCACGTGGCAGGAAAGCAAAACTAATTCCTTTAATAATCAAACATTGCTTTCCTTCATAATCCTCAATGAGGTATTTCATGTCCTCCCCTGTAGGGCTATTCCACATAACCATATTCGTTGACTGAAGACAAGAATTGTTATGTGTAACACCCTGATGAAAAAAGCACCGAGCATGAAGAGGAGAGCACACTGAAATAGGACTTGAAGAATCAACGCAGCTATGCCAGTCTCCACGCAGAAGACCCTCCTTAGCCAATTCCAACTGACGGAAAAGTTTTAAGTGCTGCAGAGTGGAGCTTGGCAGCTTGCAACTGATAGAACACGAGACCCAAAACCACAACGGCATGCACACACGGGTAAGGAACATATCGCTGTCAGTTATTTACACCGACATCAGTAAATGCTGGCACTTATTTTTGTAAAAAACACTCTTTCATAAGGGAATTTCTACACTAACTGAACTCTATAATCTACAACGCAAACTAACATTTACCATTACCCCTTCTGTGTATCAGCTACAACTCCATCTTACTCCAACTTAAGTCAGTGCTCACAAAACGTGACAGTTTTACACTATCAGACCACGGTAAACAACTGTGTTTGAAACGGCGTCCCACTACGACCCTCACGCTCTTCCTCGCGCGTTTGGTTCCACTACCGAAGAAATCCATTGCAGAGTAACAGGTGGCTCCCCCAGGGCAACAACGCCCGCTGGGCGACGGCCCGGCAAAGCCACGCCAACGCCCCGTACCCGGAACCGAGAACGAAGCCCCGCGAGAGGCCGCGGGGCGGCTTCTCCAGCCTCGGCCCCAGCCTCGCTTCCTCCCGCGGAGGGGCCGAGCTCGGGGCGCCCGCCGCCGCGATCGCCTCGCGCCTCAC
>JAVKLA010000061.1:19935975-19949072 GCA_034782735.1 Sagittarius serpentarius | reverse complement strand
ATAAGGTCTCCCCGGAGCCTTCTCTTCTCCAGGCTGAACAGCCCCAACTCCTTCAGTCTGTCTTCATAGGAGAGGTGCACCAGGCCTCTGATCATCTTTGTAGCCCTCTTTTCTTGGATGCAAGAAGAGGGCCTGCATGATGATGGATGACTTCTGAATGCAGGGTTCAGGAGAGGAGGATTTAGTGATCTTCAGTATTGATGTTTTCTATAAAATCTTTCAGCCTTGATGTAGGAAACCAGAAAGGCCAGCTTAAAACAGTCATCTGCAAGAAGGCCCTGAGCTGAGTGGCAAGGCCACTGCACCCAAAGAGCAAGGCAGTATCAGTGTGTGCCTCATCCAGTTACCTCCCAGGACATGCTGTACTCCTTATACTGCAACTCATACTGAAGAATTTCAACGAGATACCAAGGCGCACTCCACCATATCTGACACTTGCTGGCAGTGACGTTGCTCTGGATGTTGAAAGGTGGATCAAGTTTTACTGCAAACAGAGAGGTAGGGTTTTTCACAATATTTGGGACATCAACACCACAGAAGGAGATGCACGATACTAGGCTGACTGAAGTCTTGAAAGATAAAGCTGGGTCTAAAGAGTGATACTAAGACCAGCAGTAAACCAAATTAGCTTACAAGGTACGTCAGAAAAGCTACAGAACTGTCAGAAATTAGTAACTCAAATAGCCCCTGGGGATAGTCCTGCGAGCAAAGAATCACTCCAGATGTCACATCCTGCTCTTCCAACATACCACTAATATAGGCAGGCTCAGATTTCAAATACTAGAGCATTTCTCTGAAGTACCGGGCCATGGGACATTGCATTAGATCCATGACTTTGATTCCTTATGACTTCATTTCTTAGGAAAAAAAACCCCAACAATAGAGACAATCCAGTTGTACATTATCCATGGCACAAGAAAATATGACGCAGATGAGAAGTATACTTGAAAGGTACTCCAGAGCCAGCCCTCTCTGAAGTCCTGGAAGTCAGAATGGAGAGACACGGGGACTGCCATGCTTACTGAAGAAGTCCACACAGTGTGCTCTCCAAGGATGGGCAGTCTGGCTTGTTTCCAATATTTTCACTTACTGTCTTTGAGACACCCTTTGTTAGAGAGCACATCAGACCTACCCCAACGCTGCTAGGCAGAGCCTCAGCTCACATCTGCCTTGGTTCATACTTACTGTGCTTGCGGGGACTGTACTCTGGAAAGGTAATGTATGTGTGATTATGTCCAAAGAAGTTGCCTTGGAGAGAGACTCTATAACCATCTGTTTCCAAGATCTGGCTGGCTAAATGGATTGTGCAGTGGTACTGATTCTGCATACTCTCTGTGGCAGTCAGTTTGCAGCTGGCGTTGTGGCCCTTTGACCAGAGGCTAGAAGAATAAAAGGGCTGAAAGTTTCTTTTAAGTCATATGATTAAGTGCTTTTCAGTTTATGAAAGACGGGTGGCAGCTTAGCACAGCACCACATTCTGGAAGAACACGAACGTCTTTAGTGCAGACAGCAGAGAAAGCAATGCTGAAGCTGGCTGGACAGCAGGGCTGAGGAGGGAGACACCTTCATAACCTCACTGCTGAGAGCACCGAAACTCCCAGGAGCTGCAGAGAGCCCAGGAACTGCCCCCTGCTCCCTCTAAAATTGAGGGGGCTGTTACGTGTTGCTGCCAGGAAAGCAGCTGGTGTAGGGAGGTAGGAGTGCGTGGACAGTTAGTTACAAGTGCACAGCACAGAGCTAACAAGTTGTACATTAAAGCCTCTTTTGCTACGAACAAACCAGTACTGACAGCAAAACATGTCAGAGGTTGGTTTGTTGTTTGGTTTGGTTTTTTTTAATAGTCACAAGCTTCAGCACAGCGTAACAGGATGAATGACAGAAAACATCATCTTGGGGAAACAGCTCCAAAGAACAGTCTTCCATTACTGAACTATCTAATGTAGCCATTTATTAGCAAATATTTCAGGTTGCATGTGACCCCACAATAAACTGGGACACCACAGTTTATCAGCTTGGCATTTTTTCCTAGATTTAAAATGCAGTATCATTAAAGAGTCAGGCTATTTTTGACTTAACCTTGCCAGGATATATGAGACATCTAATGGCAGCATGGCTTACCCTCATGTAATAGTTCACTACTTATTGTTAGTCAAGACAATGTTATTACATAATCTAAGTATATTAATCTCAAATTAGCATCTCCCAATGCTTATTATCCTATCACCTAGCAAACTATTCACCCAATTTCTTCTGTTAGAGGAAAAATTATTCACATAATACTCTAGAGCTATTATTAAAGCTTATAACTCACTGGACTTCCAAAATCCTTTTGTGTGTGTGTGTGTATAAATATATATATATATATAAAAACTAATTTAGTTTAAACCACTAGGGGCTTAATTTCTGGGCAGCAAGACAAGAAGTGGCTAGAAATCGATTAGGCAGCTTCCTGCAGGATGGGCTCTGAAGTCCCCAGATGATGGGGAGCGGAGGCTGGGATGGGAAGACTCTCTGCACTGAGGCCCCTGCCTGAAGGGGACACTGGACAGACAGACTGCCCTGAGCTGGCATGAGATCACGCAGCCCTGTGTGCTGGACCTCTGCTGCACTCCTGAGGCTGTGGGCCCACAAAAGGGTGCGGAGGGAGCCACTTCCAAGGCATCCCAGGTATGGGGTGATGAGGTGGCAGAGCTAGCTGTGCCACAGGTCTCCTGCTGCGGAGGGGACAAAGCCCACAGGCAGGCTCCATCTCTGCTCCCCTGTGCTGTCCTGCCCATGCCAGGGCCGGGGCTGCCACAGCCAGCTCTCGGTGTGCAGCTCTTACTTGGTGAAGTGCAGGTGGAAAGGTCCGTCACCCACGGGCTCCTCCATTGCCCACGTGCAGCTCACAGTAGTCACGTAGTTATTCAGGCAGCTCAGGCTGCCAGGGAACTCTGCAGAGGAAGGAGACCAAAGCTGCATTCATGTATCACCTGATTAGGCCTTGCCCGGTGTATCACATGCATTACTTGCTAGTGCTTCCTTTACTGACACCTCATCTGTCCTTCCTCGTGATGTTCCTCCTCTCCTGTACTGCACTTCGCTGCATGACGTAAGTGCAAGATCTTAGGGCAGAGACCTTGGGCAGTGGCTACATTTTCTCTGCTGCCCAGCTTGTCCAGTATATGCTCCGTTCCCTAGGCCTGGCATTGCCAGCCAGCTGTCCTGGTTCCTAGGAAAGGGCAGCCACAAGATCTTGTGTTGCGTACTTTAGCGTCTGTGGATGAAAAATGAGCACATGCATGTGCCTCTCTTCCCACAGTGGACCTGTTCCAGATCTCCTCTTACCTCTCCCTCTTCCTCCACCAAAGAGCAGCACAGCAGTAATGCACAGCTGATGGCCCAGCTGCCACACATCTCCTCCCATTCCAGACAGTATCTAAAACAGAACGATTGTTAGAAGCAGTTTTGTCAGTATTCGTACCAGCAGGCTGAAGCTGTAGCTACATGCTTCTGCCAGCCGTGACAGAAGCTGACCTTGGCTGTCAGAGAGGGCATTAACTCAGCTATATTTTCTTCTGTAGGAACTCCTCATGGCAGTAAACAGTACTTTGCGCAGGAATCTAAAGCACCAGCTGCCTGAAAGGAAATCTTTAATTCCTGCCATTTTATCAGGGGTGAAGGATTGTTCCATCTTTCCTTCTTCCTGCATTTTTTGGCATCTGGTTCATGACATTTTAAGAGCAGTAGTGAGCCACAGTGGGTTGGAACAAACGTTCAAGTTTCCCTGTGTCCTGTTTCTTACTGTAACCAAAACCAGATGCTTAGAGAAAACCATAGCAATAGAGGAAGCATAGATGTTCTTCTCCGAGAAGATTCTCAGCCTCCAGACATTTGCAGCTCATCGGGGCCTCCTGAAGCAGACTTGATTTCGGCATATTCAAGGCTTCAATAGATTTTTCTCTCACGAGCTTGTCCATCACCAGTAGTCACCTGCTGAAAGCCATCTACACCACAAACACTGCTGCCTGCCTTTAATGATGGTTCTTTTTTTCCTTGAGGGAGTTGAGTAACTGGTCTTCTCTACCTCCCCTTTCTCTTTGTTAGAAGAACACGCACCTGACCTGCTGGTGTCACACGACTTTTGAGGGAGCCTTTCTTCAAAGCTACTTGGAGTTGTCCTGAGCTAGTGTTAAAGGGTTTGAGGTCAGGAACAAAAGCTGTTCTAGCCCACAGATTTTTTTGTTTTAGACATTCACCCATTTCATAGCTGAACAAAACTAAGACCTATCGTAGTTTTCTCTTTCTCTCAGACACACCAAACACAAGAAGCTACAATTCCAGGCAGATAACCTAGTTGCTCATCTGCAGTGTGCGAATCTTGGGATCTTATTTCCTTCCCATAAGTATTTCCTTGCTGTAAACGAAAACACCAAAAGACAGAAACAGAGAGAATAGCTGATACGCTCCTGGTCAAAGCACTCATTGGGGATATGGAATACTTGGGGCCTAGTCATTACCCAATTTACTGAAGGATTGTGTAAGGATATTTGAAGTGTGTCTTCTGCAATATGGAACTCTATCTCTCTACAAGGTTATAGACCTGGACTCCTCTTTAACCAGAAACTCCATTCTGTGAATTCTTTCCTGATTAAGTTTTCATTTAAAATGATAACTTTTTCATAAAAAAATTCTGGGTTTATGATTTTCCAGCAAGCAAAGTTTCCTGACGTGATCTACTCAGCAATATATGGTGTTTTTTAAAGATGCTTCCAATTTGCAATATTTGCTGTTGCCTTCAAGCAGCAAACAAGCCCAGCAACTCTGCAGGTAGTGTGCTGCTCTAAGCAGCCCATGAATCAGCTTGGAACCCAGAAAACATGGAGCAAGTTTGTAGACAGAGACCACTAATAAATATGGACAAAAACAGTTACTTGAAAAATTAAAAAAATATTGGAGGAACACTGTTTTAACTGCTTCCCCAGCACGGACACTGAAGCGAGCTCTAGGGCTGGGGTAACGAAAGACTGTAAGAATGTTCTGTCTTGAAAGAGCTTGGCTTAGTTATTGCAAAAAAGAAAAAAAAAAACCCAACGCAAATTTGCCAGGGGTTATGATCTCTCAGAAGAAGCTGGGGAAAAGGGAGACAGAAGTGTCAGGATAGGAGAAACACTAAGTACAGCATTAACACAAGACCAAATGATTATAGCCTGGCTATAGAATAAGATTGTGGTTTCTAACCAACAAAGGGGCTGAAGTAGTCTTGAATAGGAGTGAGTGAGAAAGAGCCGACATTTAGCAAGGATTGTGGTATTTCAATCATAAGGATTGTTTTACTGAAGGGATTACATGATCTGATGGCTACAGTAGCAGGAGCCGTACTCCATGACCAAGAGTATCCTTCCAGTCCCAGATTTCACAAAGCAAGACAGCAGCATCCACCTATCAGCCTGTTTCCTGTAATTATGCCTGCTTACAGTGTCCCTTTTCTGAATTAAATAGTAAAATAATTACAATGTTTTAGAAACTGATCAAGAGAATAGGAATCTTTCTGGGTTCTACTTCAGCACCTCTTCATTTATGGGTTTTTCGTAAATATCCTGTTTTGCTGCAGACCTTCAGAGTGGGGGTTGTCGAGAGGAAGTGTCACCATTAGCTGATTTTAGCTGAGGGAGGCTGGAAGGCATGAAGTCTCTCCTGCTTATCATTCTCATCAGGGTTGCATACAGTATTTGTCACACGGATCGTAAGACTGACTAAATATGAAATAGAGAGAGCGCTGCATTAAGTAGAATTATACATGTGCTTACAGGAACTTGTTCAGGCACACAAACAAACACAGGTTAAGATAACTAAACCAGGACAGAGTACTTCCAGTTAATTGCTACTAATTTGATAAAATCCTCCCCCCACCCCGCAAGAAGTTCTTTGTTCAGTTCTGCAATGTTTGAAACGTCAGACATTCCCTGGCTCTCAAGCTCACCTGGAAACAAATACAGCATGTTTAAGTGCAAATTTGTGTGTTGGAAGCCATAAACATTAGTCATAAGCAGGCTGTGGAACACTGAATTCAGGCTTATCAGAAAGTGATTTGGGGAAACAGCACATAACTGGCTGAACAAGATTCTGCAGTACATTAATGCAATTAGAGGAGCTAACGCACGGACTGTGGATCCATATCAATTAAAAGAAATGTTATTGCAGCTACATGTAGCATTCATAACACCATTAATAGTTCATTTCTTCTGTTGGGATCCACACTTTAAATGAAAGTTGCTGGAAAGATGAAAATAGTTCTGAAAAGGGCTATAAGAATGATTTAATCCTGCGTAACTTCCCTCAGAAATTAACAACTAAAGACCAACTAAGTCTCTTTTAACCAAAGGAAAGGCTAAGTAGTAATTTCACACCAGCCATAAGTATCTTACATGGGAAGATTATTTCGGGTAGGAGAAAGTCTGTTGGTTTTGGGTTTTCATTTGTTGGGTTTTTTTTTTTTTTTTTTTTTAAATCTACTAGAGAAAGATGGAAAGAATCCAGTAGTTGGACACTGAAGGTAGATGCAATTAGACAGAAACAAAGTGCAGAATTTGTACAAAGGGGAACTACCTTTATTGCTGGAACCTCTTGCCTGAACATATGATCCAAGACTTGTAGTCTATAAATCTTGGTTAGGTATCTTAAAAAAAAATAAATCCTTAGCTCAGATGGAAGTCATGAAATTGATGCAGGACTTAATTATAATTGTCCATCCTAAAGCAATCATGGGAGTGTTCTCCTCTTAACATCAGCAATCCTCAGTCTTGCAAAGGTAAACCCTATAGTACATCCTAAAAAGCTGGTTCACAAACAGGCCCTATCACTTCTCAGTAACTGCCAGACACTTCCCACTTATGAAGAAAGGAAATAATTGTACATTTTGTAGTGTTCAGGGGAAATACCGGAAATACCAATTGCAAGCATAGAGACATATTAATGAGGTCATTTGAGTAATGTCTGCTGATGCTTGCAATGAGTTTGGCCTGGCAAGAAAATAGCTGCAAACTTCGCTAGAATCCCAGAGATGCTCCGATGCCTTTTCTCATCCTTCACACTCACTGTGCTTCCCACCTGGTTCAAGTCACAGCTGTGGGAAAAGAATTGCCACATTACACTAAGGCAGGCTGAGCTGATGATAGCCCAGCCTGACCACAGATGAACTGCCTTAGCAAGTCCCAGAAGAAAATGACTGCTTTGATGAAATTCTCCTCCTCTTATGTAGGTCAATATGAAGGTTTTGATAGGCCATGTAGCAAAATGGACATGGGCGGTTCAGACCTCAGCTCCTCTTGGTGCTGGACAGCAAGATAGCCACAGAATGGGACAAAAATGAGGCAAGTGCAAAACCGTTTTTCAATTTCAGTGAGAATGGATGGGTGAAGGGATTCTTGGTGACATGGCAGGCATTCATCATTCTTCCCAGTGAGCATCATCTCTGAACACTGCCAGTTCTTTCTGCAGCAGGAGGAAAGCAAGAAGCTGATTATCAAGCCAGGAACCAAGCAGAAACCAATAAGGTGCCAGCACCATTGCAAGGCGACATCTCATTGGCATGCCCTATATCCAGTGCTAGCAGCAAGGACACTATTACAGCAGCCGGGGACTGGAAGACAAATCAACTTCCTAGCCAGGCTGCTTGATGCTTTTTTCTGTTCTAACGCCCAGTTTCTGCAACACTGCTGAGTTGCGGGCGAAGGCAGAAAAGCCCTGAGAAAACGGTAGGTGTAGGAGGTGTCAGAGGAAGGGAGAAGAGCCACCTTCACTCTGCAGGAAAGAAAGAGACCAAATGTCTGAGAGAAAGCCCTGAAATGATACACCAGGTATGCTGCCACCAGTCCAGGTGTTGGTTCAGCAGCAGAAGCTGACTGGTGACCTCGAGTTCCCAGGTGGTCTCAAGCTGGTTGCATTGGTGCTTCCATCCTTTCTGTATGTTGCCAGGGCAGAGTTCTTCTGTCTGTTACCTGCTCAAGGAAATGAGGCCTTGCAGCCATGTCTTTCCCCTCCCCTCCTCTCCTTCCATCAGCTGCCTCCGTTTCCCAAAAGTCATTTCAAGTCATTTTAACCAGAGTTTGTACAACACAGGTTTTCCAAATGCTCTCAACTGCTTATCAACAGAAAGACAAGTGATCAACTGTTACTGCTGTGTCTGCTTGTATTACCAGAAATCCATATGCAAAGTTCTGGCTAACCCCCACATTTGGGGTCCAGTAGAACACACAATAAAAAGATGGCCTTTGCTTTTAAGAATTTATAGGGTAAAATAATTTGATAGATACCACTGAGAGATGAAGTAATAAAATAAGGTGTCAGCACAGTCTCAGCATGTGGGTAGCCTAGATATCATCTGGGTTTTAGCAACTCAGCAAACCAGAGCTTTAAGGAGAGACTTGAAGAATGAGGTTGAGGTAGCTCAAGACAATTGTAGGCAGCACCTTCAATATGTAATCATTAGCACGGAGGAAGGTTAGGAGGAGCCAGTTTGATGATCTAGTGGGAGGTGGAAGCTGGCATCATAGAAAGTGTTGATTTCTTGATACAGAAGTGAGAGATGACAAGAAAACAAGGACAGGCTGTCAGTGACTTTGAAAGTGGGGACATGAAGCTTATGTTTGGTGTGATAGAGAAAGGGAGATAGAAGAATTGTGTAGAGAAATGTAATGGGTTCAAAGGGACGGACACAGAAAAGGACCTTTGCCTCTCCAACCTTTGGATGACTACAAGTAAGGCAACATCAGCTTTACAAAGGCCTGATAAAACATGAAATTGAAGTGTCATACAAGACCATGAGCAACAATTTCATGTGGAGATGTGCGCATAAGTTTCTTCAACGTGCCTGAGTACCCTTTGATACACGTAGTGACATTATATGCCAGCCCACAGCAGACAGCCAGGGCTCCTAGGTTCTATCCCACCTCTGCCATCAACTTTTATATAGAGTAGACTGTTTTGTCAGTGCAATTTTTCTTGTTGCAGCTCACTCATACCGTCTGCTATGATCAGCTAAATCTTAGAGGAATTCAGAAGCTTCAGGCTCTGATTTGGCAGTGGCTCTGAGCTGTTCCAAAATGGGCTCTGCTCGCTCTCCGTCCCACAGCAAGATACAATGAGTGGTGCACAGCGGGAGCAGGCACAGCAGACCTGAACCCTTGAACACTCTGTTTCCATTCCTTACATCTTAGCAATTAGTCATAAGTGACCTGCCCTCCCTTGGCTGTAATCCCTTCCTTTGCTTCAACCTGTTCCAGAGGCAGCACCAAAAGGCACTAAAGAAAGGCAGGACACTGACTCGCACCTATGAAGTAAAACAGTGACAGCAATAGCGTGTCTGTACCAACATGCACATCCTTCCATCCATTAAGGTTAGGCCCAAGCGCACGTTCCCCAGAGCGATCCGTTGTGCTACTAAGCATGGTTGTTTATCATAGGCACTCCTTCAACCACCTCTGCCTACAAGAAAATACTTTGTAGGTCCTTCAAGAAAAATAATAGATTATCTGCCTTCTGAATACCTAGGCCTCTAAGCACATGTCTGACAGAAGCACGTCCAGTGCACGTAGTCAACTCACATGATCAGCATGCGACCTGCTGGAGAATAAGAAGTAGTAGTAGGATTTCCTCACCTGCACAGATTATCAGAAAGAACCCCATATAACCAGTCTTTTTCTCCCTTCATCTTTGGGGAGCCATTTTTCCACAATTTGATGCTCACAAACAGCTATGTACTTTTAGATTTGACAGACTTGGATCCCAGAGGCTGAAAAAAAGCTGCGACAAAGGATGACTACTGGAATAAAGCAATATTCATAAACACACATATATATATACACACATACATTAAAAAAGCATATTTTTGTCTGCAAAGTCCCAAATACTAAGGGCTATTTTGTCCGGATTCATTTACATTCATCTGTTTCAGTCAGAGAGGAGTACCTAAAAATCATTTGTTCGAGATGGTGCTTCTTTGTAGCACAATCCACATCAGACTTAACCCGATAGTGTGGTTTTGTGCTCAGCAAATTAGCAGAACAAAAGTGCAAAGACCCTGCTGGTACAGAAACAGTACAGAATTCCACATTTAGGTAAAGAAATTATTTTTCAGTATCTTGACTCAGTAGATGTATCCTATCATTATTTACTGGCATGCATAGCACAGAAATATATTAAACTGTCTTACCAGCTCAAAGGAAACTTCACTTTTCGCACTGCTTCTGTCCCTTGATAGTCTAGGCTGTGTGGTTTGATGATCAGGCAGTAGCAGCAGTGGCATAATAAAGCAGAGCTTACTGTGCCCGATCTTACAGATAATCTCAAGAACCAATGAAAAACTGCTCAGGTTATCAGATTGAGTTAAAGTAGCTGCATCTGCAATTACTCATTAGTGATGGAGAAACTGAGGAATTTCTGTTAAAGGGTTAACATTTCAAAGGCCAAGTAATTTGCTGAATATAAAAGTACCTACCTTCTTGCAACATCTGTATAAAAAAGGCCAACAGAAGAGCTCTGTAAGTGACGTAAAGCCCTTTCCTAGCCCTGTCTGGATGTGAGGTAAGACTGCTTCCACCCAAGGCCTCTGCTCAACTGCACTCAGACACCCGAGGCATCCCTGAGCTGCCCTGTCCTGTACTTCCTCCATAGCCTCTTGCTGCACTGTGCTCAAAGAGGCAACTCTGGAAGGAAAGGCAAACAAGCATTGCAGTGCTTCCATGTCCAAATCCGACAGTGTATAAGGAGCAGATCTTTCCATACCCACCTGCAATGCTGCAGCAGTAGTGTTACAGGCAGGATCCATCAAGTCAGTCGTGTACATGGGTCTACTTCCAGAGAAGGGGAAAAGAGAAGCAGGCAAAGCACAGACTGAGTAACAGTCTGCCAGTATTAGCTTTAGGGGCCAAGAGACAGGAAGGCAAAGGCCATGCAGAAATGGAGACAGACGTTTCCAAATTGGTACTACAGACTGAGTTACGGTGCTTCTCCCAATACCTGCTTTTGGGCCTTCCCCATACACTAAGACTCCTGCCAACTCCCAAGAGGCCCCATGGTTACCCATCTAAATGTGTATTACACTTTTTACAGCTACAACAATCCTGAACAGGAGCAGAAACAGAAAGCCCATAAAATGCAAGCAGCCTTCAGAGTGTCATTTAAGCAAGTAACACCTGCTGTTACCTGCTGCAGCAGCAAACATCTTGTCTTCTGTAGAGACAAAGTGTACCCCTGCATCTTCCCAGCCTACTACTGCAGGTCACCATAAAGATGCTATGGCCGTGTAAGACCCACAGCTTTTACCATATTCTGCCTACAGGGCAGACAGAAAAATCAGTACAAGAATTCAGCAGCAGTTTGGCTCAAACCACAAAGCACAAACTTTTCCCAGCTTCCTTTCATATTACTATTCCAAAATACAGAGCAGTATTTCTGACAAGAACATCACACCTCTCTGCAAGTTGCCTTTTTTCATACTTCCCCTGTACCCCAAGTGCCACTCAGCCCAAAGACCATTAACTGAACTCCTGCTCTCCAAAGGCCACTCAGACCCTTTCATGTTTTCTAGGACCCATTTACACCTGTCCCACAATTAGCTTCCACCAGGTGAACAGTGTTTCTCACCAGGTGATTTAAGTTGCATCTACCTTTAAGTTGTTTGGGTTTTTTTTGTTTGTTTGTTTGTTCAAAGTGCTCCATTTGGATAGATATCCACTGTTTGTCTGTGAACTCGGTACCAAATGCGTATGTTTTGTTATCTTCTCTGGTTTTGGATCACTATAGAGGCAAATGTTGTAAATAGGAGAAGCATCACATTACAGTGGAAGCTAGTGGGACACGCAGCACTTGCTCTGTCTGTGCTGCATGCCTTGGCTTGTACAATAATGCACATTTTTGAGCCTGAGATAGCCTCAGGTAGACTCATATAGACTGGGATTTTTGTGTCTACCTGGTTCTATGCTTGGCTAGTGAACACATTGTTAGTCTATCAGAGCAGACGGTCAGTACTATAGTCCAGGACCACTTCTGTATGCCTATCATGCTGTCACTCAAGAATCTGAGATCTGACCTCCTTTCTATCCTCTGCTCATCAAGCGCCCCAGTAAAAGGACACTGTGCTGGTCAATGAAACATCTTAAGTCTGCTATCATGTCCCTGATGGTTGTGAATACTGTGCAAAGTGCCGCTGGCACCTGCTGGCATCTTCTTACTACGTCATCCCACTGCTCAGTGCATGACTAACCTCACCTTTGCAAGGTAGACTGAAGTTAGATCACCCAGTTACCTGAGCATGGCAGGAGCGGCTAAGCAGATTCCCCTGCAGTGAAGGGCTTAGGCAGCCTGTTGCACACTCTTCTTTTAAGCAGGCCTGCTTGGCCAAGCACTTAAACATCAAATGCCTTTACCACATTATTATCGTAACTTTTTCCTGTGCTTCACGCTGCTGTTCAGGAATCTGCCACTGGGCGTTACTGAGGTCACGGAAGGGTGGAGCGAGACCTTTTAGAGGCAGCTTGTTTGAGAGCAGGGGAGGCCTCCCAAAAACCAACAAAACATGGACTGGCAACGCTACCAATGGCTCTAGCATTCCTGGGGAAACACGGTTTTTCCAAGTTAGATATTGCTAGGTCAGGGACATTTGCAGTTTGCTGCTAGGAGCCACAGGAAAAAAAAAAACCAGCTCAAACCCCTCCACATCCACGGTGTCAACAACTCGTTGGCCAAAAGCTTAATGGTGACAGCTTGCTTCCAAGGGAACAGTGTCCCTGACTTTAATAACCTTGTGCCACATATCAAAGCAAGCTCTTCTCTGCCCATGAAGTCTGCCCCTAGGGCGACCAGAGGCAACTTGTAGCCCAACATAGCACCAAACCACCACCTCCTACCAGATGCGCAGCTAGATAGCATAGCAATAACGGAAACAGCTCCTTCAGCAGTTCTGGGGCCGACGGTACTAACAGAATCAAGGAGCGCGCAGAACGGAGGTGTAAAAGGGCCCTACGAGGACAGGCACGTTTCCCCTCCTCCCTTAAGCAGCCTGGGCCCAGCTACCACAGCGCCGTTTCTGAGGCGCAAATAGCCGCAAGATGACGCTG
>JAVKLA010000061.1:19907482-19919147 GCA_034782735.1 Sagittarius serpentarius | reverse complement strand
CGGCAGGGCTGCTCTCAATCCCCCCATCCCCCAGCCTGTACGGGTACCGGGGGTGGCCCTGACCCAGGTGCAGGACCCAGGTCCTGGGGTGTCTGTGCCTCCCCCACCAGCAGCAGCAAACACCCAGATGGTCAGTCAGCAGAGAGAATGCCAGCGAGGCCTCTCCCACTTGGGGAACATTTGTGGTATTTAAAAATTTCCCAGGTTTACTCAAATAATGAAAGCAAATTAAATTTAGCAGCCACCAAAAAGCCCCTGCAGCCCCACATGAGCTCAGAGACTTGTTCTCAAGGCACCACAGTGTCCAGATGAGATCAGCAAGGTTCACTCAGCCGACAGCACAAACACCTCATGGCTGCAGCACCTCAGCCCTGCGGTGAGAGCAGCCATGTTGCTGTTGCCCCTCCTTTCCTGCCAAACATACCCTGCAGATGAAGCACATGCTCCAGCTCAGCAAGGAGCCCCAGGCACCCTGCTAGTATCCCTTGCCTGCTGCGAGTGGCAGGACAGAAACTTTCTTTCCCCACGCTCCAGCCCTTCTTTCTGCATCATACATGTTCTTGAGGAAACACCTTTTCTTGACTCCTCTGGTCCCAGTTCTGCAAGTTTTCTCTGTATAATATATATTGTCATTACCACTACTTCTGGTGGTGCAGTCTCCGATTACTAAGACACAGCCCACTGTCGAACCCCACCTTGTGCTCCCACTGATCCTTCCACCGCTCTTCTCCAAATTCTCATTCCTTTGAGGAAGGCACCCTGTTATCCTACCATCCGAAACCTGCTCACCTGACTTCATGCTAAGACCGGCTGCCCCATGAAAACAGACGCCCTCAAGACGGGCAGTCTCCTGAGGCAGCATCCGCTTGTGGCTTCCTAGCAGAGGGCCCTGTTCCTTGCAGCACATTAAGCAGAAGATCTGTGCCAAATGAACTGGCCACTAGCCCTAGAAACACGATACATGTGATTGTCCACTGCCTTTTTAAATCGCTCTCCTCCCTGTGAAATACCTAGCACCCATTGTTGCTGGGCTCAGAACGTTCAGGGGTCCCCCGGCTTCGCATGCCAACCACCCGCCCAAACAGGCCTGTTCCCACGCTGAGAGAGCGCACAGTCCCCAGGGCTGCTGCGGTTCTCCCTCAGGCCTTCACGCCCTCCCACTGACTGTAACCCAGCACACGCTCTGGACTGCGGGATGGGCTAGTGCCGTCTAGTACTGTGCCCTGCTGCAGAAGCCCATCTCAGCATCACTCTGCTTTGTGACTGTCATGCTCCACGGTCCTGGCCACCCTGTACGGCCAAGAAAGGCAACTCACTGCCTCTTCTTCAGCAGAGGAAGGAAGGGTTGGGCACTCAGAGCTGTGCAGACCCACTGCTTGTTTCAGAATTCAGCCGGCAGTGCCCCTGATATTTCATGTTCGTGATAATTTTGTAGCTCCCTCATTTTACTCCCATTCCTGCCTAAACGGACAATGCAATGCAAGGGAAGTCTTTGCTTCTTTTAGCTACTGGACTGTGGTTTCTTTAAAGTGCCTTCCCTATTTTCCTTCCTCTGCTCAGAGAGTAGTACCACCAATCCAGTCGGACAGGAAGGACTCAACAGGAAAAACTCAAAGCAAGAAGCCCAAGCAGCTCATCAGGAAGATGTCTTACAGAGACATTAGAAGCTGCTGTTACACACTGGAGAGACGTTAATATACAAGGTTGTAATCTGGAAGGCAGCTTCCTGAATAAGAGCACAGTAGCAAAAACAAGACAGAAAAGCAGTAGGATCTGCTAACACAGGTGAAGCAAGGAGACAACACTTCCTTACTTAGGACTCCACTGTCCTATCTCTCACCCTTGCCAGCGCCCACAGATTAGTCCAACACTTGTCGTCTTCGCTTCTTATACAGTTCTCCTACCTCAGTGTGGTGGGGAAGGACTGCTAGCTTTGAAAGCACCGTAGAGAGCATCAGTGCTATGTGTCTGACCTCCTTGGCTGTGCTCCAGGTTGTTATGACAAGACACAGATGTGTGTGCAGAAGAGCTGGGAAAGGTGCAACTCTGCTGCAGTGTCTCTGGGGTCTTTGATGGCTGGAAGACCTCATGGCTTCGCAGAGATGTATAGCAGCCCTTGTTCTGAAGCTTCCTCCAGTCAGGCCCTCTGCAAACTTTAATCCCAGTTTGTGATTAAGACCCCCACCTTTCCTACATCCTTCCACTTGTTACACCCTTCCCATTTGCTTCCATCTGTCAGCACCCTGCTCATGTGATTGTTCACTTGGAGGGAAGAATGGCAGTGGGCAATGAGCAGAGGCAGGAGCTTACTCCCTCTCCGGCATTAGAAAAGTCATAGAACGGCTTGGGTTGCGAGGGACCTTAAAGATCCTCTAGTTCCAACCCCCCTGCCATGGGCAGGACCACCTTCCACCAGACCAGGTTGCTCAAAGCCCCATCCATCCAGGCCTTGAGTCCTTTCTACCACCTCATTTCAATTTCTCTGCCTGTGAAACCGGGACCCTGAGACAGCTTCTTGCATCCTTGAAACACAGTTACTTAATTCTTAAGTGTCAAGCACCATTGCTGCAAACTCTGTAGCACCCTAGGGAACAGTGTGTGAGAGCGCAGTAATAAAGTTGATTAGCCATTCGTATAGATGTGCACATGTAAATGATGCTACAAGGTTTTAATATACCAGAGAATAGGAAATAGGACCAATATAGACACAGACATTCCTGAAGATTATTTTTGTTAAGGATCTAGAAATATGGTGCTATAAGCTGCCAAAGATGGCTACAGTCTAAGCTCACAATTTGAAGTGTCTCCAGGAAATATATGCACTTACAAAACTTCCACAAAAGACTAATTAAAGAACTCAGTTTACTTAAAAAAAGATCTGGCATTTCCAAGCATGAGAAAATAAATGTCATAGCTACACCCGAGCAAGAAAGAGTGGAAGTCTCTCAGTCTGCCGGTTCTATGCAAAAACAAGCTTTCTTCTTGAAAAAAAAAAAAAAATCATTATCAATGTACACTGCCATCAAATCACAAAGCTAAAGCAACAGGGAGACAGAAGAATTCTCTAGCTGTCTGGTAGAGGCCAGCAGCAACGATAGCAGGGGCACAAGGGCCACATCAGCTAAAAGGAAGACTTACAGTAAAGTTGCAGATATCAAGCAGTAACAAACTGGCAGCAGGGAAAATTGGCGGAAACACAGATATTACCTTGCCCCGTCCTTTCAGCTGTCCATTTCAGCCCTCCAACACTTCCATGGGTGGCCTGGCTAAATCATTACTGCAACTGCAGACACTGCATAAGCAGGAGCCGGAAAGTAGGTGGATCTCATCAGCACTGAGTAAGAGTAAAGCCTATTTGTGCACAACCAAGGGCTGTAGTGTATTGGAATACACAGTGATAAATGGTGGTTGACGTCACCACTGTATCAGTATTACTGTGCCGATAGAAGGATGTGGTGAGCAGAGGAGGCAATGAATTCAGGTCCAAACACCCACACAACACTTATTACTGTATTGCTCTGCTCTCTTACTCTTATGTGAGAAAAAGGTGGGAGAGCAGATAAAAACTCACAAGCCTCAGATCTAAAGGTCATAGTGGGGCTGGTGGAGTTAGAGCCTTGCACTGGGGAGGCATCAATGTCAAGGCATTAAATGGTTAAGCCTAACTATGTAATACAGCGTGTACCACATCAGAGACAGCCAAGTACCACTGCACTCTGCTTCCACCTGTCCCCAAAACGGCCCCTGGGACCAGGGCAACAGCACCAGTCCTCAGACCACAGGCAGGGAGGTGGTCTGGCTCCTGCACAGGTGGAAGGGCTCACCCCTACCCTGGTCTCCTGCCTGCAGCTCGTGTCTGGGCTGGGGCTCTGCAGATTGCAAGGCTGACACTGAGGGAGGGTAGGTCAGCTCACCTCCGCGTACCTTAAAAGGGGCTGCAAGGAGCCACATGCATGCTCCTTGTGCCCTTGGGCGAGAGGAAAAGGAGCAGCACCACAGCGGGGACTTGGCACACACGGCGTAGCGTGGCAGTAGGAGAGTAAAGAACAAGGAGCTGGAATAAGCCAAGGAGACGGCAGCAGCGAAGCAGGCACAAAGCAGCTGGACGCAGGGTAGGCAGGCTTTATATTCAGCTCCGAGACGTGCTGAGCTGAAGAGCCCACTGCCCCTACAGCACAGCGAGAGGAGATGCAAAGACTTGGCACAGTACAACCCAGCCCGGCGGCCCGGGGCAGCAGATGCCCAGCCAGCAGGGGCCAGCTCTGGCCCAGCCCTCAGGGCTCCTCAGGTAGCAACAGGGGAAATCACAGATACGGGAGAGTCACGGCTGGTCAGTCTAAGTACAATACATTTTTTTCGTAGTTAAAGAACAAAGTAAATCCCATCCCTCGTGCAGGCGAGCACGTAGCAATCGCAGGCCACAGAGGGCATAAGATTGTCAGAAGATGCTCAAGACAGTAGCTCCCAGCTCCATATTCAGTAGTAGCAGCTGTCTCTCTCATGTACTGGTAAGACACGTGAAAAATAATCAGGAGCTTACTGGTTCCAGCATACATAACATCTGTTTGAAGAGGAGAAATCCAGCCTTGAAAGGCTGCTGATCCCCGTCTGGAGCAATCACTCCACAGCCATGGGGAAACTGCTAATAGCAGTGCAAAAGAGAACAGCTCAGATTTCTACGCTGATAATAGGCAGGAACAAGGTGAGGTGTCACTATGTCAGGGGATGTTCCCAGGAGATGGTAAGAGTGTTAACAACATGCCAGAGTTTTTATGCAAGGAAGTGTTCTAGGCCATAAAGCACGCCAGCAGGTCTAAACCAAAACTATAAGAAAAGCTAACATGAGATTCAGTTAATATACAACAAAAGGATAACAACACAGTAATTGCAGCCTAAGCAGTTAGATAGAAAATAGCGCAACAATTGATTTTTCATTTTTAATGAGTTAAGTTTGATAAAAGCAGGCATTTAGGTGCAATATGTTTAAATTTACTAAGCAGTTGAGCTCAGAGTACCACCAGCATTCTTGTTTTAAAAGTTAGCTCTAATATCAAATGCATATTATTGCATGTTTTAAAAGTACTGTGGCTTGTGCCTGCCAGACTATGACTCTTTGGGCTGATCACAGATACTGCCCCTTCCCTCCTTCCTCTGCACAAACAATGGTGCTAGCACACCTTGGAGAGTCCCGTGTAACCAGGGGGCAAAAGCTGCACCACTGTCCTGGTCTGCTGTCCTCACAAGAGGAAGATACTACTACCTGCCTGGGAAATGTCTAGCTTAGCTGCTCAGCCTAATTGACCCTGTGCTGTCCCACACTGCACCCACCAGTGACAGTCTCCACAACCCATAGGCAGCATCAGCTGAAAAGTCTTCTCTAGAAGCTGAGGCCTGACACCACGCCTGTGAGCAATCCACAAAGCATGCAGAAGGAAGAGCTGGTCTCTCTTAAGAGCCTCCACTCCAAACACAATGAGCAATAGCTGTTGGGCTAAGTAACAGGATCTTCTCCATGCATGTTACAACAGTGCACAGCCAGCGCATGGGGCAGCCCAGCTACCAGAAACTACCTGGCGAGCATGGTCAATAGCCACCTGTCCTGGCCTGAATGGGCCAAAGCACCTGTTTTTCCACAGGGTGAGTCAGGGGCATGGGGGTGTTTACTGTATAGAGACAAGGAAAGAGAGGTAGGACTGAAGGTAAGGAATGAGCCCTAGGAGAGGGCAGCAGTGGCAGTTGGAACTTCTTTTTCTAAGATAGTTAATTTTAATTAATTTTATCCTTCACTGACTGTCACAATTCAGATATGTACAGTTTCCCTTCTGTGACGCTCACTGCTGGTAAAGCATAAAGCCAAGAGAAGCATTAAGGGCCTGCTGGAAGGCTGAAATAGCTCATCATGCATGGATGTGTTGAAACTTAGTGACTGATTCTCTTCTGTCATCTAGCACTGTGGCTATCAAGAGTGTATGTGCACGTACATGCATGTGCACATGTGAAAGTGTGAGTGCTGCAATGTGAAGAGCAACAAGTAGCCTTGCCACTGCAGAGAGCAAATGCCTAACAGATGCCTAGCTCTTCAATCCTGGGAAGCCCAGCACAGTGTGACCCGCCAGATCTCTCTCAGTGACCGGGAGGGACTGTGTCCACCATATCCAGCCTGGGAGGAGCCATGAGGTAGGACACAACATGCAGGACCTCTAGGAGCCCTGATACTTGTTGCCACCTGGAGGACAGCACATACACACACCTCCTGCACGGAGCAAGCAAGTCAGTGGGCTCAGGGTGCAGTGACCACCTCCAAGAGGACGCAGCTCTAGAGCCGCTCTGTGCTGTGTGGGCACTGACCCCTCTGCACCCGAGGTTCCATGGCACTTCAGGGCAGCTGAATCCAGCCCCCAAGGTAAAGCACGTGGAGACCTGAAGCAGTTCAGTTGCCGTGGATTTATGTTGATTCAATGTAAGAGGCAACTACTTTCATCCAGCTGTAATCTCAGCCCAGCCTTCACCAAGAAGCAAGCGTGAAAGGCACACCATGGAAGGCTTCATCGATTCTGCTAAAGTTACTGATGACCCAAAAGCATTTTGCTGTGACTGGAAGAAGGTCAACATCTGTATGTATTTATCAGCAAGAATAAACGCACACAGAGGAAATAATTATCAGAGCTGACAATTCCTTTCTCTAGAAGGGAGAATTAGTGACACTTGCAGTTATCAAGTTCACGATACGAGGAAAAAACCCCACACAAACAATACTACCTCTGTATTTTCTTCCTGTCACAATGGAATTGAAACAATATCCTCAGCATCGTCAAAGATACAGACCTGGTATAACTCTTAGGGTCAAAGGCACCTTTAGTGGCTGATGACATTTAGGAGGAAGATAATCATACATTACGATAAGTAATGAGTAAAAAGTGGCAGGAGAACAGCTGAGACATGAGTAACAGTGTTCTACTGGAAGAGAAAGCAATAGAAGAAACCACCTCAAAGCTCAGGAAATGGGGTAAAATATGAATGAGCCAGGCAGAAAGCGGAGGTGTTAGTCAGCAAAGCAGCAGCTTGAAAAACAACAAAGCCCCCCAGCTGGCAGCCCCTGAGCTGACACAGGATGCTGTACAGAGGAGGGAGGAGTGCACGGCTTTCCGTCTGGGGAATGCTTAGTGCCACCTACAGAGACCCCAGCACCCTGCCCTCCGGCCTCCCTTTTGCCTGTGCCAGTTGTCTCTGTAGCCACCGACACTGGGCTCAGCCTCTTGTTGTCCCCAGTATACATCAAGTCTGAACCCCTTCTGCACGAAGGCTGTAGTATGAGGACGTCACTTTGGCTTCTGCCAGAGGAAAAGGGCTTACCTTCACAGAGCTCTGACTGTGTACGTCTTGCTCACACGGAGGGGATCGCAGAGAGGCTCGTATGTTCTCTTAGGAAATCACCAGACACATGCTGGTAAACAGAAACAGGAATGACTGTGCCTCTGAACTCACCCTGACCATCTGGAACAGAAACCTACAGCTCTGCTCAAGCTCAAACCCACCACCCTCATCTGCACCATGCAAAATACGCCCAGAGCATCTCCCCAGATGCTTTGCTACACTGCATACATTCAGCCCACAGGAAAGCATGCTCTCCCCAAGACAGCCTCCACATCACCCTCCTCTGAGAGCCTAGAATCCTTTGGATAGCCCACAGGCAGTAGTCATGTATTTGTCAGAGCCCTGCCCCACAGCCAGTTTCCTGCACCTTTAGAAATTAAGCATCGGCCTTTTCTTGTCTGTTCAGCTGATGTGTCCCATTCTCTCCACCCTTCCCGGTGACAGCAGCCATTCTCAGACTGGTCCCAGGTCGCAGCTTCTGTGTTTGTGCTTCCAAAGAGCACTGAGTCTGCACAGGGTCAGCAAGTCCATCACACATCCCCACAGCGCTCACCTGAGTCAGCAGCGCCAGCAGAACTCAGCTCCTTTCATGCGGGTCAGCAGAAACAGACCCATTTACAGCCAACATCCACCACCTTATCCCCAAATCTGCACTCACAGGGATACACAAAGACCAGAACTCTGCTGCCTACATACAGCTATTTATGGGAAGAGCCTCACCTGAGCCTCTTGGATCTTTGTTTTACCACAGCTGTCAAAAATCAGCATGCCCCACCCATGCTGCCTGGCCGCAAGCCTTTACAGCAGGCTTTCCACACCCGGGGCCGGGCAGAGCCACCGCGTGTGCCTTGGGCAGCTTCTGGCACCTCTAATAGGGTGAAAGAACACACGAGCTATTTTCAGCCTCTGACTGTGGAAGCACTTTCAAAGCAAAAGCTAATGGCTCACATTGCACGCTGCCTCCGCGTGGCAAGCCGTGAGCTGCAGGGGATGATCACACGGCAGGCCACAGACTCCCGCAGCATTGCTGGCTCCATCCCAAACCCACAGAACATGCAGCCCTAACACAGTTAGTGGCTTCTCATGTCACCGGCAGGGAGGTACCGTGTCTTCAGGAAAAAAAGTGGGATGGGGGTGCAGGATGGACGGACAGGCAGAGTTATGAGAAGCACCTTGAAATATGTTGGGGCATATTAGCAACATTGGAGGTAAACAAGATTTTCACGGAAACGGATTGCTCCAAAGTAACCAATGATTCCAAAAATTCAAAATACGTTTCTCCACAGAGAAGCCAGAAGTCTTCGTGAGGCTTTCTTGGGGCACTCCAAGTTCTGTGAAGCTGTGGCTTTGCTATGATGCTGGTAGGAGTTCATTGTAAGGTGGCAGAAGGCAGGAGCTTGTCTTGTTTGAGGGTAAAAAGGCCAAAACATGGGGTTATTTGCTCTACTAGAGCATAGGGACTAACGTGATGAAATTGCGTCACGTCAGTGTATCTGCATCTAAATCAGCACTGGTAAACACTTACAGTGCTCAGCAAGACAAGAAGGGGTCTGAAGGTTGTTCCTACAAAATGTAGGGGCCGGGGGATTCCGTGCTCCACAGTGGCTTTGGTTGTGGTGCGCGGCTCTTGCTCGAACAAGGAAGCTGCTTGGATCCCCTGGTTGCTGTCCTGTGCCCAGCTCTGCGTAGCCTGGTTTCCACACTCCTTACCCTGCCACCGTGCCTGTACAGAAGTTGGAAACTGATGTGCTAGGAGCAGCAAGAAGCTAAAACAACGGTAGATAACATGCAAAATAGAGACAATATGGACAGCAGTTAAATGTGCTGGTCCCTCATGCTGGGGAGCACAGCTGGAGGTTTTTAGGACAAGTCGTAAGAACAGCAAAGGCAGCATGACCAGAAGTGGGAAGAATCCCTCGTGCTTCCAGACAACAGGGTCTGTTGCCGGGGCCCAGCACAGCTCAGAATGAGGCGAGGGAACAGGTAGGACATGCTAAACCGTGGGTCCTAATTCCTGCCCCTGTGGAGGAAACCAGGCCCTTGGTGGCTCGGCTGCCTCCCGCGCGGGGCAGAGGAGCACACTGCGTGCTGCTGGGGCGCCCCAGCTAGGCGGGGCGGGGGGGCAGACCACCGGCGACGAACAGCCCGGCATAACCGTCAAGCTCAGAGCCTGCCAGACACAGCCTCTGCCGGCCACTCACCAGGGCCACCAGCGCTGACTCCAGGGCCAGCCACAGCCAGTGCAGACTTGGTTCTCACAGCAACTCGCTAGAGCATCAAGACAAGAGCTGGGGAGTGGTTACAACCCCGAGCCAGGTGTGGAAATTCTACCCCCAGAAGGCAGTCCTCTGCTTTCTGACCCGGTTACAATTCTTGTTGCTGTGTGGGTGGCTCACTGCAAGTGAAACCAGCAGTGGCTGAGCTGGGGAGAAGCAGCCAACCTCAAACTCTTCAGCTTATGGCAAATTCCCCCATGTCTAAGAGCTGGGGAAACAGCAGCAAGTAGGAAAGTCCCAGTGATGTGTTAGTCACTGACTTGGTAACCTTCAAGCAGAGGACAAACACCACACTGCTGTGAATGCCCTGCTCTTATACAGTGGAGCACGGGCAGGACCATGGAAGCAGCTGATCCATCACAGAACTGGGACAGGAGCTCCTTGGGACACCTGCCAAACTCCATGGACTGGGGCAGTTCTAGCGCAGTCATCCCTCTACCAAAGACAGGCTGTGGGACACAGGCTGGTACCGTACCCACTCTTGCTATTCCAATTGCCTCTCTGCATTCAGAATACAGAATTTTATGTCTCCTGCACAGATGGTCAGTTTTATAGAAAGAACTCTGGCTAAAAGCAAAAAAAGAAAACAGCTGCTCCTCCCCCCTCTGCAGCTAAATGTGCCACAGCAGTCAGTTCCCCACTCTCTTCACCTAGGGCTGCAGCCAGTTTTTCTTCTCGTTCGTCTTGCAGTCTTGCTGGAGGGGTAGAAGGTAGCTGTGTGGAAATTTCCATGTTGTAGAAAGCCGCAGAAGGGACACAATGGAAGCAGGACAGCACACGGGACAAACAGCAAAGCACCTTTGGCCAGAGTACAGCAGAGATGTAAAGCTCCTCTCAACATTGCTTTCTCAGCTTGTCAAAGGAATGAGAACAGTCAGGACTCAGCAAACCAGTGGTGCTGCTGGTGGCTGTTGTTAGGTCCTCTGGGAAAACACACCGAGGTACGGCAATTTAGTAAGCTTTAACTTTGGTTATGTGTGTTAGTGAGATACCTGGAAAGTGCCCTCTTCCTCATTTGGCTGTTTTTTTCCTTTGCTTTGGAGCAATCTGCTTTGCGAGACGATAGTCCTGCAGCTGAAAACCAGACCAGCTCACTGGTCTCACTGCTCTGATTGTCAGCAAGTTCATGCTGAGCTGTTGCTTGGCTTCCGACCTCATCACCGCAGTGTAGTCAGAGGGGCCTTGAGGGCTGTGTGCCATGGCTGCAACATCTGATGAAAAGCTGACAGCATGCCACGGCTGCCTCAGTCATAGCAGTGTGGTGAAAAAAATTAAAATTCCAGGTAACGTGTGATCATGATATATCACCACGTGGGAGCCTGGGGCAGACCTTGTACTCAGCAATCTGCAGAGGAGGGGAAATGATCTGTGTGCGTGCGCGCACATGTGCACGTGCCTGTGCATTGCATGGGCACAGTTCCCCTGAGAATTAGCCCAAGCCACCTATTCTTTGTGAAAGCAACTGTATGCAAAATTACACACTTTGGAAGCACCTCTGTCAGAGCTAGGATACAAACTGCACAAATCATGTTCCCTAAGGAGTTTTCTACAGAAAAGAGGAGAAAGCAAACTGTCCTCTCAGTCTCTATTCGCTAAGAAGTTCTGTCACGTAATTCCACAGTCAGAGGTAAACATTAGGGAGCAGGGTTTTGGAAGTCACAGCCCCCTCATTTCATTCTCTCACCCTTTGTGCCTTTAGCCATGTCACTGCTAGGATGCAACACCTGAAAGAACTTTCTTAAAGTTTGTAGCTCATGATGGATAAGCGCTTGGACATCCTTGCACCCTGCCTGAACAATGCAGGGTCCCAAAGCAAGTTATTTAAAAAGCTGACCCCTCCTTCACCTCAAGCCCCTGCTCCATACTGGTCTCACCCTCGTCTTGTGGTTATTGTTAGTTTGCCACAGGCAATGACAAACCTTGTGACTGATAGGAATTTGCCAACAGCTGTTCCGTAGAGGCGCATATTTCCCAGGAGCTAACACTGTTCGGGGCGGGGGGGGGGGGGGGGGGGG
>JAVKLA010000061.1:19897432-19907472 GCA_034782735.1 Sagittarius serpentarius | reverse complement strand
CCCCCACGCCAAGGCAGTCGCATTCTCTGCAAAGAAAATGCAGTGTATCAGAACTAGTGTCTCCTGAACTGGGAATACACCTGCTTTTCTCAGGAACCCATTTCACTCAGGGTGACTCAGGTTGCTAACACTTGGTAGGCAGCCAGGTGAGAAAGATGTGGAGGTGGAGCAATTGCGGGTGAGTAATAAATGGCATTATAACTGGGCTAAAACTTGCACAAGCCTCCACTTGCACTGCAGTCTTACAAAGCAAACTGAAAAAAACACTGGAAAGACACTTACTACAATCAGTAATTTTATGTCCCGGTAGAAGCCCTCCAGTAGCTAAAAAGGACGTGCTTGGAGGGTCCCAGCCTTCAGGAATGAAGTTCCTCCCTCGGGAGGGTAAGCTGCCTTTGCAAGCACAGGCTAGTCCCCAGGAGGTGTGGGCCAGGCCAGTACACCTCGCTGGCAGTCCTGGGAGCCCGCCCAAAGTCCGAACTCCCGCGCACTCTGGGCAGATCATCATCTTAGGCCAGAAACCTGTCATTTGAAACCCACCTGTGTTTTATAGCCTGGCAATAGCTCCAGATGGCAAAAGCAGCGGCAGCGGAGGACGGAACAGGAACTTAGCTCCCACTGCAGTCATGCACTGTGCCTATCGCACGACAGCCCCTGGGTTTATTGCCAGTTCTGGGTTATGCAAAGGCATAGGCACAGGGCTCCCCCTTCTCAAAGGGTTAGTTTGATTTCACCAGAGAAATACTGAAGGGAGAGAAGGGGAAGAATACCCATGCGCAGAAAGCAGTCCAACAGAAATGCACAGACAGGAGGGCATAGCTACGTAGAAGAAACAAAGCCAGGGAAAGGCAGAAGGAAGCTGGGGCTCAGCAGAGAAGTGCTGCAGCAAACAGCTTTCCAATCCTGGCCTGAGCAGATGTCTGTCTCCTGGCTGCTCCAGCCAAGTGCAAGCCTTCCAGGAGGATTTCACAAAGAGCCCAAGGGAGAACACAGGAGCAGAAGGGGAAAAAAAGCACCACTGGTGTCCCTGCGCCTCCGTTAACAGCCCTGTGCTACTACAGTAAACAGTGAGTAACCCATTCCGGGTAGCTGTAATAACTAGCTGTGGGATTTTGCTTAAACTTGACTTCACTTGGGTTTAGGGAAGTGAGTCAGCTTACTCATGAGGCAGACCATGGCCTCTGTGCATCTTCCTGTTCCACCATTTCAGTGCCAGTTTGGTTGATGGGTCCTGGAAAGCATCTTCATCTGTCTGCCCAACAGCCCTCCCACTTTGCAGAATTTATGCTGATGTTAAGTACAGCAGTGACTGCCCTCAGGCAAAGAAAGAGTATTTCTGATAGAATTAAACCTCACCGAAGTGAAAATAAGATTCAACCTGGTATTTTCAGTAAAAACAAGTGACATGTTCATCAGCACCTTAGCTACAAGCAGTGAGATCTTTCACTAACCACCACCTTAGTGAAAGCGTGCTGCAAACCAGTGCCTATACAAATATTAACTACCACATCTAAATACAGACACCAAACTGCGTAATTCCCATTCTGATTGGACAAGAATAAGAAGCCGAAGAAATGTTCCATTAGTTTAGGGAGTCTGACCATAAACTGGATAAACTTTCTGGGAAAACACTGCTTAGAAATGTCTGATTCCATTCACAGCTGTAGAATAACTCTGCTTGCTTTTACAGAGTAAGAAACTGATCATCAATAATAGCATTGCTTAAGCCCAAATGACAGTAATCTTTATTTCAGGTCTTGACTGAGCAAGTATACAAACATATACCCCATGCTGGGGCTAGGCACCCAGGACCTTCCTCACTCCCCCCCCCCCAATAAATTATGGGAGCTGTGCGATGCTGTCAGTGCAAGTCAGTCACTTCCCCTTTGACCTGCGCTTACGTCCCACTTCCAGGTGCGTCAGCACCTTCCGCATCACTTTTGTGCGCTTCCCAAGCAACACGGAGCCAGGGCAGCAACCCCAGGAGCTGTACCGAGAACTTCTCCTTTACGCAGCTGCTGCTCACTTTTAGAGAACAAGCATGGCCAGAGAAACTTGAGCTCTGGCTTTGTCCCCCTGGTAGAGCTGTAGCTGCAATTGCTAGATGCTAACCCCCGCTGTCCCCCAGGGGCCTGCATCACACACGCAAGGTTGCCAGCCCTGCAGCAGGCCCGACTGTTAGCACCCACTGAATCCATGTCTGAACTGCAGCAGCCCTCACTTCAGGCAAGACTGGAAGAACGAGCAACATTTCAATTTGCCATACAGTCGATTTCCAAAGACTGGTTTGGTTCAGTCTCAGCAAGTGTGGCTAGGCTACCTTCATGTAGCAGTTGTCCTCCTGGGCAAGGGCTTGTACAAGTTTAGTTTTTCTCTCATTCTTCCTGTTGTTTTCCTGCAATAGTTCTACTGGTCTTTTTTTAACTGCAGGTGCCAGTCTGGAACCCTCACTGTGAATGCTGTGAGAATCAGAAGGACAGGAGTTATCCACAAAAAGGGGAGGTGACAGCTTGTCTGAGACCAGGAACTCCAGGGGCTCTGCAGTTTTTCCTTCTAAGTTTAGGCTGATGCTGTCCAGGGACTCTTCTGGTAAGCTAGCTGCTGAGCCACACCTCCTGCCTACCACATGCTTTATTGCCTCTTCATTTTCCCCTGCATTTCCAAGTTTCCTCAAGTGGTTTTGTGTGTGGCGGCGAAAGTCAGTATTTAGGCTGTTACTGCTGCTCTCTTGCATTCCTTTACCAGTATAGTTAAAGCTGCTGGGTTTTGTCCCCTGCATAGTTCTTTCTCTGCTGTTAAAATCTTGGCAGCTCAGTTCTAACAAATGCAACAGCTGTTCATCTCCACTGGTATTTTCATCTTTGCTATCACTAGACAGCTCATTAGAGTTGATGATCCAAAGGCTGCCATCACTGGTCTGCGTGACATTCTCACTAGAGGCCAAACCTGGGACAACGCTGCAGTCAAAACCCTGTACAATCAAACATACGTGGGCATCTGTCCTCTCGTCAGGTTCACAGATTATGATATCTGGAGGCATTTCTCTCAGGTTGTTGTACAAAAGATGAATGAAGGGTTCATGTAGTGACCTAGAGAAAACCTCACTGTCATTGTCACAGTATGTACCATTACATTTAACGACATTATCAAAAGGTTGATAACCTGATGGTTGAGGTCCAGTGGGGCAAGAAATTATATTGGCTTTCTTTTGAACATTTTGGTATGTTACTTGCTTACGTGTTTCCTCCTCTGGTAGGAAACCTGAAGCACTATCATTTATATGTGTGGAGAAAGATGGAAAATCAGTATGTTCTGAACAGGTGCTTTTAAAGTCAAGCTCAGTGCAGGGAGATGGGTAGTTGGTATAACATGTCTGATTGCTAGGGGGTTGGTAAATTTGATCTCTGCAGCTCAGTTCTGGTGTCTCTGAAAACTGTGTCAAAGGTGGTGAGGAGCATGCATTTTCAAAACACAGAGCCAGGGTACTGTTAGCCATAGACTGAGACATAAGAGTATCAAAGCTCTTATATGCAGAGCTACTTGGTTCCTTGAATGCAGACACAAGAATATCAAAGCTCTTGTATGCAGAACCACAGGGCTCCACGGATGGAGACATAAGGGTGTCACAACTCTTATAGGCAGAGCTACACAGCCCCATGGATGGAGACACAAAGGTATCAAAACTCTTGTATGCAGGGTTGCTTATTCTGTCTTTTTTGGTCCCAAAGGATGGTTTATTTGGAGATTCCTGGATCAGGACACACGAGTCACGCTGACTTTCAGAACTGCAGGGAAAAAGGCTTTGATGAACCACATGCTGAAGATCTCTTGCATCCAGAGAAGCAGAATTTATGCTGGAGCTCCGATAGCCAGATTCAAAGGATTCTTCTGATTGTTCTGACTTCTTGCTGGCTGTACTACAATTGTAGTCATCTTGAGAGGCTTTGGTGAAAAGGGAGACTGTATGAGAAATCTCACATAGCTGCTGACTCTGGGTTGCGCTTTCCTTTGGATTTTGCTGTGATGGATTTTCTGACTCAAATTTCTCAAAGGTTTTATTCTCACCTGTGATGATGTCTGGCTCTTTGTCTTGCATGCTGTTTTCATCTGCCAGGAGCTCAATAAACATGCTAGCCAGCGCATCATTGTGTTCAGCATGCTCTCTGAAAGCAATGACACTGCTCTCACAAGGCTCAAATGTGGTGATCTGGTCACTAGTCTCTTCCAGGCTCTCAGCCTCAATGTCTGTTAAAGGTTCACAGATTTCTATAGACTCTTCAACCAGAATTGTCTCAGGGGTTAAAACTGTACTGCTGCCTTTTGGAAACCACTCTCCAGACTCGCTGAGGCAACTGCAAGATTTCTCAACATTTCTGATGTTATCTTTTCCCTTGAAGTTTTGGCTTGACAAACTTTGAGCCAGACAGTTCTTGCAACTTCTGTTTTTGGAAATCAAAAGGAAAGGACAGTTAATGTTTATGTAATAGGAAACTATTTTATGCTGTAAAGGAGAGGTTTGATTTTTTTTTTTTCCTTTATCTTACTTACATTTGGTTTTCCATATGACTCTGCTTTAAGTCATGGAAAGGGAACTTAATTTCATCAATGTAGCAAAAAACTGAAAACTAATAAAGATACAAATGAGATTTAGGACACATGTGAATTGTCTTTAGTATCCCCTGCACTAGTCAGACAATAGCGCTTCTTACATATGCTACTTCTGGTGATCAGGAAAAGGTATTTTTGCAAAGCCCTTAAATTACCTTGACATTTTTTACGACCAAATGGCTCTTTGCTGGATTTGGGATTTGATCCCACCATTCTTTCTTCACTCTGCAAGGGAAGCATTAAAATTGTTTGCTTTGACTGCATTTTGGCTTCATCAGTGTACATCTCCCTCTTCTGTTCTTCTCTCCCTCTTAGGAATCTGCATTGCAGCAACAGGAAGTGCTTGTTCTGTGCATCACCAAGCGCTGCTTTTCATTAAACTCGTGCAAAGTTGTTTATATGTTTGGTGCGTGACTGCTCTGCACAACCAGAGTCACATGTTCATCTAATCATTTTTGAAATGATGTGCAAAACAGATAGGATCCCACTTTCACATTACCACTAAAATATTTTAAAAGAAATACAGATACTTAACCATCATTACTGGAACTCCAGCAAAGACTGGGGTCCAAAACTGACAAACCCTGTAACTGCAGCCTGTTTTGGACGGTATAACAAGCCCATTCTAGTAAGATTAATAGAGAATATTCAGTTATCTATTCAGAAAATGACAAAGTGCAACCAATCTGTGTTTATAAAACGTTTGCTCATAGACAGCAAGATAAAGGTGCTGAGGAAAAACAAAACATGAGACTCCTGTACTACTAGACATTCAGCTAATCAACAGCAATACTGGTATCTGTGCAAACTACCACTCTATAAAACCTGTGAACAGTATGGTACATACTTGGTAAAACAGAAGTAACAAATTACAGATACTGCCATGATCAGTATGCAGGATACAGGAACAGCCATCTGCAGAATGTCTTCAGCTGTTACTTGGTAATCTGTTAAATAAATACACATTTACACGCGTATGTGCATATAAATACGAGCGCTGGCAATACCAAATTCATCGCTCTTCTTTTGCACCTTACAAAAATGATCCTTTAGAGGATGTAAAATAAAGCCTCCAGTAGATAAACGACAGAACATGCACAGCTACCAGCGGCAATGGTGTGTGGCATGTCTGAAAGATCAATGCAGGTACTGCAGTCAGTCACTGTGAGTGTTAGGAGTTGGGAGAGCCAACAGGTACTGTGAAGCCATTTGTCAGCTCTTGGGGACAAACCTGTCACACAGTCCCTAGAATGGCATTATCATCTCCACTGTAGTGCAGCTATGCTTCTTGTCCTCTCTGTTGCTCTTCAGAGATTTTTATAAACCCTCAGCCCTCTGATGGTTCAAGTATTGCTTAATTTGCAGCCTAAGTAGTTCTTGTTCATTTATACCCACTTGCTCTTACATCAATGTTGTTCTTCAGTTTAAATATCTCTTCTCCTTCCCTGGTGTCTACTTCATGAATTATTTATAGAGAATAAACACATCCCCTTTCAGCTTTTTTTTCCACAAGGCTAAACAATCCAACTTCCTTGTTCTTCTCTTCTTTAGTTTCCCCAGAATTTACCTTTTTATGTTTAGTCTCTTTGGAAGCCTTTACGGATGTATCCACAATACATTCAAAAGGATGAATACAATGATTCCGTAACTCTCCTCTGAGAGGAGAGCACGGGGTATATATGATATGGTTTATGAAACTGTACCATCCCTTTATCAAGCTGCTGTTTGTTACAATACCTACCACAGTGAAATTCAACTTCTTCACTCCATTCACTCCAGTAGGCTGGGTAGTCTGTATAGTTACACCTTACACTTGCAACATAATCATAGCCTCTCCTCAAGGAGCTTGCAATAATTTCAAAGCTTTTTGCCTGGTAGTTAATTGCTTTTACAAAAACCTGAAAAGAAAGTGAGAAAGTTCACTTTGATTTCTTTATGAGGTGAAGGGTTAGTGACAGCAATTCAGTAACAATAGTGTTACGTGTTTCAGTGACCTTTCACAAATGAGCAAACGAATGACCGTATACCTAATCTGCTGTGTGTGATACTGCATTTTGTTGTTGTAAGCGGGTAGTATTTGTGACATGCCACCATGCATGTTCTTCCCCTACCAGAAGCAGCGAGCCCTAAAGTGCTGGATTGTTCAGGAGGGTGTCTGAAATGCCTCAAGTGCGCCACGGAGTCACGAACAGCCTCCAGCTTCCTGATGTCAAAGGAGCAAACAAAGTTCAGGGAACAGAAGCATTGTATTTTCAATCTCTAACCTGTCTACTGTAAGCAGCAGACCACTTTGGGGTGGCAGTCAGAAGAGTTTCAATTCTTTAAAGCTCAGCTGAACCACCCTGGGGCAATGTGACCTGTGGCAAGTGTATGATCAGGAACATTGTGGGAGTTGCCGTTGCTGGCCCTTACACCATTATTCACGAAATAGTTTCAAGACTTTTCAGAGGACTTTTTAAACCTGAAAGCTCCAGAGACAGAAAATGAAGAGACTGGCTGTCTCTTACCTCTGTCGGGTGCTGCTTCCTCCAGTATTTCACTTCATAGATGACCGGCTGTCCAGAGAGCATGGATGGAGGAGAGTAGCTCTCCTCCCAGCTCAGATTGAAATTACCATTTTCAACTTTCTCAATGGCAAGATTTTGCGGGGCCCTTGGCTTAACTGTATGTTAAAAAATACAATTAAGGAGAACATGGCAATGGGAAAGCACTGATAGAAGCAGAGACACAAACATTCACCAGAGACCAGAATCTCATTGCAGTCAATGCATTTAGCCCTTTTCACTATGCTGTAGCATGAGCACATAGAGGCCAAACCAGAGCAACTGCAAGGTAGTCATTAACAAGCACTGAATCTTCAAGCTGGCTGAACAAACTGCAAGTTCAACCCTTCAGTGCACTGGATGCAGCTTTTAGCCTGGAAAAATGGGTACAACCTGTGCCCTCACAATAGCATTCTGTGCGGTGGGGCAGGCATAGAGCTTCCGACAACTTTGCGGCCAGCCTGCCCTGGCTACGTGTCTCTTAGAAACTGATGCAGGCTCCTGCTTATTCTGCTGATCAGCAGCAGTGACAATCAAGTATTCGGGAAAGAACCAGCTCATCGATGGAGATGAACGCCTGCCTGAGGTACGTGAGTGATTTCTCCAAGTGTTTGAGGTGACAAGTGTTATGAACAAGCACACTGTTCTAAAACTAGGTGTCTATAGAGACATAAACTGTGTCTACGCTCTGTCCTGTGAAAGAGCAGAGACATTAAGTTTTTATCACTGGCTGTTATAATCCAACAGCAATTACCGTAAAAATCTCTGTTCGGGGGGATGATTAAACTAGCACGAAAAACCAGAGTATGACAGAGACAGGAATGGAAGACATTTCAGTAGGGATAGCCTAGTGTCTCTAGAAACTGGAAGCAGCACATTCCTCTTCATCCTTGAATTCTACAGCCACAAATAAAATGCACTAAAGACACAGTCTAAGCCCCCAAACTGCTGCTGGCTGGCCGCTGAGAGGGTACAGCTAGAGGAAGAATCAATCTCTGCCTGCCCCATTACTTACACTATTTCCTTAAGAATTTACTCTAGAATCAGGTTTCTAAGCCAAATGGATTTTGCACGTAAGCCAGCATGGCACTTTTCACCTGTGATACATAAAAAATGTTCCAGTGACATGAATGAGGAGTTAGCTAGGATTGCGAAGCCTGGAACCAGACGCCCTGGTGACAAGTAAACACTTTCTTACCAACCAGGGCTGGTGTAACACTGTAATTCCACATGTCAGTCCCATTGAACTGTAGAGCTAGAATATAGGTGAGGCCTGATACAAAATAATCCGGACATATTGTGCAAGTGCACCTTAAACTGTCTTTTCCATTCTTAGGGACACACACACGATTTCTGAAACACAGACAGAAAATTACGTGATATTTAGAGAGTGTGGCACACTATTCCTTGAAGAGGTGAAATCAAGCTTCCCAATGCGTACAGCTAATCAAATCTGCAACAAACCAGCTCAGTTCCTAGAAACATCCAGCCCAAACAAATCCAAACCAAAACTGAGCTCCCCAAACACCCCTTGGATATCTGTATCACACAAATGAAAAACTTGACAGAAAGGCTAAGGATTGATCCCAAGAGGAAAAAGTAACACCCTTCATCACACTTCAACCTCTGAAGGAGCAGGCTTACAGCTTGCAAGTATAGAACAGGTTTACTACAAAGTGAGGTTTTTTGGGTATCTGTGTGGAGAAATCATATGGAGAGGAACAGGAGAGCCCAGATGCATCTTCCTTTGTAGGAGATGATGACTGGCCCTGCTGCAGAACAGGGGTAACAGTCTGTGCCTGAACACAGAGTTGGACTGTGTGCAGGGATAATCACCTGGGCTCCAGGGGAGAGTACCTTCCACACAGGCCACACACTGGTAAATCAGGTAGGATTTCTCCTGAAGGAGGTAAAATTTTGCATGAAATGAAGGTTGGGTAAACTTATGAGAGCCCTACTACTCCCACAAGCAGGACTTGATCACTCCTCTGTACTAAGAGTGCAGACAGGTCTGCAGAAGAGTAGACCACTGAACAAAGCGTGCTATTAATTGCAGCAACCTATTTTCCTTCTCGCAAGAAGAATAGTCTGCATTACATTTTGTCCCAGAAACCCATGACAGAGGGAGGGAATCAAAGCTGATAATGGCTATAGTATATATGAAGTTCCAACAATGACAATGTAACATCTTATTAAACACTTACGGCAGAAAAAAGAATTCCTTCCTGTAGTAGAGCAGGAATTCCTTGGAGCAATTTGTTTGTGCAGGAACCTTCCAGTGACAAACCAGCTCTTTGTCATAGTCACTGAAGCACGCAAATTGCTGTACATGACCTGCAGCCATAACTAGGGAGAAACAGCACACAATGAGAAGCAAGAGAATCAAAAGAATAAATTAGGCTAAGTAGAAACATTAATTTTTCCATCTAAACAGAGCTACTAACTCCCTATAAATTAAATGAAAGCATTGCTATTTTTCGTGTTCTGGGTAAATGAAAAGAGATACATGTCACCAAATGTCTCCGCCTTTCTGGAGACAACATCTATGGTCTTGAAGAGGAAGAAGGTCTGCAGTAGTAACACTGAAATAGAAAGGCACAACTCATCCAACGCAGTCTTCCAAGCACAGAAAATCTGATTCTGATAGCTCAATCTAAAACACATCAACATTTAATTATAAAACAGCATCATCCTATGTGTTAATACATAAGGTTCAAAAGCCAAAATGCAGATAATTAAGTGTCAGATCAAGATCACTGCCTACAGGCCTGTATTCATGCTTTATCTATGTGACCACCCTGTGGCCCCCCTGCTACCAAAACCTTGCCACGTAAACCCATTACATTCCACCCCTCGCCTCTGTGCATCACATATTTAAGAATTTTCATC
>JAVKLA010000061.1:19865298-19888158 GCA_034782735.1 Sagittarius serpentarius | reverse complement strand
CGCCCCGCCTCGCCCTGCCCCGGCCCGGCCCCCGCCCCGCCCCCTCCCTCGGGACGGAGCGAAACAGGCGGGAGGACACCCCCCACAACCCCCGGCCCCGCCCCCAACGGCTCGTCACGGGGCGGGGGGGGCGGGGCGGCCGCAGTAGTGAGGGGCGGGCACTGTCGGGACCGGGACCCGGCCCCGGCTGCTGCCGGGCCGATCGATGGCAGGCGGTCGCGGCGATCACCGAGCTGTCGAGCGCGGGGGCCGCGGCGCCAGAGGCCGGCGGGTGAGGCGGCTGGGGGGAGCGGGGGCCCGGGCGGCCGGAGGCCGGGGGTGTGTGATAGGTCTCTGCAGGGGGGCGAAGGCTGGGGGCGGGGAGGGGGCCGTTTCTCGAACGGCTGCCCGTGGCTTCACCGGGGGGGCCGCGGCTGGCGGCAGGCCCGAGGCCCGAGGCGGAGCGGGCGGTGCGGCGGCGGCGGCCGGGGCAGGCCGGAGCTCGGCCAGAGGCAGTCGGTCGCTCTGCCACGAGTTAAGCGAGCTGATGAGGAAGGTGTTTCACGTTTTCCCTTGAGCAGCCCCCAGCGCGCCGCGGCCTAACGGCCCGCCCGCCTCGCCTTCCCCCGCGCAGCGGCGGCGCCGGGGGCGCGCTGGGGCTCAGGCCCGGGGGGGCGGGAGCGGGGCCCGGGGCGGGCTGATCGACTCGGTGCTGCTGGTCCGAGAGCGGCGGTGTGCCAGGGCGGGATGGAAGTGCGAAACTTTGAAAATGCGCACACACCAGCATTCCTCAGTTTGGTCCATTATTGGGTCCTTTGGCTTGGAGGAGTTTGGAAGTCTGGAAGCTTTTTTTTCTTGTGAACGATTAACGATTATTTGGCTGCGGTGGACAAGGAATTTCTCGAGATGCTTTTATTTAGTTCTGATGTTCTTCAGAACATTTAGAGGAGGATTTTCTGTCCAAAGTAAGTTACACTCTAATTAGACAATTTACCAGGATATGTAGTAAGCAGAAGCACCTAAGGCAAAACGCTGCAAGGTGTTCTGTTGATTGTTACAAATACACCACCACTGGTTTTGGTTTAGGCGTATGATAGCACAATGCCTACATTGTTTTATTCTGTAGCTAGAATTAGTTGGACTTCGTTTGGCGTCCTTTTCCTAGAACCTTGGAGTTAGTCACTATCTGTGTTCTGAGCACAGCCTGGAGGATCTGCTTTTTTTCCCCTGATTCAACGTTAGAGAGTTTAATTGAAACCTTATGTGTGCTTGGACTGTGTTTTTTTTAATTTGCGTGAACATGTGCATTAATTCCAGCTTACATCTCTTGCAGCATTTGAAACCTGGTGGAATACTGCAATGGCAGCTCAGATGACTGATGCTCATCGACGATTCTTGCAGGTCCTGATGTCTCATGGGATAATGGAAGGATCAGAGGCTAGGAAGTTACACAGGCGCTGCTGTGAAATCCATAAAGGTGTGTCTCTCTTTCAGAGAAAAAGTAGGGAGGTGGAAGAACTATTTTTTTTCTGGTGCAGCTTACAAATAATTACACCATCTAAAAAAAGCTTTAAAACTTAATGATGTGAGTGTTCTGCCTCTTTCCTAAAGATAAAATAACACAGCAATGAGGAAACTAAGCTTTAACCAGGTCAGACTCTTATAGAGCACTTTTTATTTTAGCAAAGATGCTTTTTGTAGGTTAGACATTTAAAAAAAAAAAAACATTTTTGACACTGATAGTGCTGAAATTTCCAGAATGTTTTCCTTCATACCTAATTGGAAAGATTTCCTTTGGAATATAATATGAAGTGTATGCTGTTACCCATCTTGAGTAAATCTGTCACATGTGACCAATTACATGGTCAGCTGGTTACTTTTAATGTGTGCCATACCAAGCTGAATTTTATGGCACATGTAACAAAAATTTGGTTGTGTACTATCAAATCTGAAGTTCATGTTCAAACTTAAATAGTACAGAAATGTGTAATCAACTCGATAAGGATTTTTTTCAGAGATCTACTTGCAGATCAGAGACCTGTATTTCATCTTCACTAATTTTGCAAATGTCATGGGCACAAACCCAAAGAAAGCTGTAATGAACAATGTGTTTAGGACTAGTTAATCAGTAGGTATTAGATGTGTCGGTTGCTGGTTCCCAGAAGATAGTGAAAGAATAAAATTCCTCTATTTTCATCTTTTCCTTATTTACGAACAAAATTGAAAAGGACAAGGAATGTGTAAGAACAAGAAGTGCCGCTTAACAGGAAACACCCAACTGCTGTTCAAATCAGCGATTTTAAACCATTACTATTGGAAGGCAGATAACTCCAGCAAATGTTGTTTAAATTACACGTTCTGAGATCTAATATGCACTGAATATATGTCTTAGGTTATTTCCTAGCTTTCTAGTATTTACAACTTTAAAAATAAAAGTCGCCTTAACAGTTACTTGAGGGGTTTAGTCAGTTCAGGGTATCTGTGTGACTCTGTTGAGAGCTGAACCAGTAACTGCAGGGGAACGGAACTGTTCAGTTGTTGGCGGCTAACCGGGATGATAACTTTAGCATCACCTTTGCTAGCTATTCTTTCTCTCTGTTAAGAGAGAAGAGACTGTAGTCGCTGATGCGCACAACCTGTTGTGAACTGCATCTTGCTTTGTTGCCACAAGTGCGGTCCTTTCTGGGCGATGTATTTTCCTTAGTTAAAAGGAGTCAAACAAACTCCATATGGTTTCAAACGCTCCAGAGCCAAAAGAGCTTATTTCAGCACCTGCCCAAATTTCTGACTGAAAAAATGGAAGTGTGGAAAAATAACGTTGCTTTTTACAGGTTTACTCCTGTATTTATGAGAACCAAGCCACTGTGATTTGTAGAAGAATTTATCATAAATGCTAGAGAGAGACTAAGCCAATAGCATGGCTATAATTAGTTTATTGTGTATTAAGAACAAGGAACCTTAAGAAAAGAACTTCAGAGCTAGATTGTGTTTTCAGTGTGCAGGATCAGTGAGCAGTACTGCAGTAAGAGCTGACAGAGTTACTATTCATGAGGAAGGTTTATTTAGTAGAAGGATTTAGAAAAAAATGGCTCCATTGCAACTGCTGCCTACCAAGTACTTGATAATTTTTCTGCATAGTGACAGTTGATGTGTAATGGAAAAGTTTGTGAAATTACACAGGTACAGTGTGGGAGTTTTAACTGTTACAGTTTTATTAAATGCTCTACCTAGGAAAGCTTTTTGTCAGGTTGGGAGGCAAAAGGATGTTGAACTTGACTCACTGAATGGAACACATTTGTTTTATGAACAACAAAACCAGATTTGACAAACCCATCCTTGTTAGGGGCAAAATTAGCAGTATCACAATTTACAAGAGCACGGTAATAGAATTTTATGAGGAAACTCAGCCTGACTGCACTGTTTCTAGATAAAGTTCTGATTTTGATGTAGTTTCTTCAGATACATCTTAACACTGCTTAGTGCAATCTGAACAATAATTTTCAAATTGGATCAAAGCTAATGTTACTAAAACTAGCTTATTTGAATTAATTCTTTTCTCCTGCAAGTTGTAAGCATTACATAACAAGGCTGTCTCCTATCAATGACATTGGTTTCCTTAAATACAAAAGGATAAAATAGCTGCATCAAATGAAATCAAGTCATATAGTAACCAGCCTGTGCAGCCTCTGAGCAAAGTGTTCTGAAAACTTTCCCTCCTTCTGTTCGGCACGTTCTCTTATTCTGGTTTATTTCAAAATCCTAAGCCTTTTGGTCAGGAGATGCCTTCTTATTTTTTGTGTATCACCTGCATGCTTCCTGATAGCAGATAAAATGCTAAAAATGCTAATATGCTATGCTAAAATCTACACACAGCTCTGAAGGAGAAGCTCCAAACATCTATCATAGTGCTGTGTAGGACCACTAGAAAGTGTACAATTCAGCAGTTAGGATACAAATTGCAGGCTTGTTGAGGAAGGTTCTTGTAATTGCTAATACTTTTTTACTGGAATCCCTTAACGCATGCTGTTTCTGTCTGCGTTGTGTTATGGCTTCTCCAGTCATGAAATACATTATAGTAAAAACTTCAGTGCAAAGTTAAAGACATCTTGCAGATCTCTAGCATTATATAATAGCTAAGGTACCACGACATTCTCAGCACCTTTTTGGGGTGGCTTTGTGTGTTGTCTGTGGGTGCAAGCTGGCTTTTCCTTTGTGTAGTCAGGGTAATGATGGTATCTGAGTTGGCTGTTGTTGGATCCCTTTACAGGACAGTGTCTGTGAGACAGGAGAATATGTAGAATATTATTCTGACCCTGACCCCGACCCCAGCCTAAAATCAGGAAACAGTAAAAATAGGAGAGTTTGTAGTTATTTTTCTGCTGTCTTCCAAGCCAGTTGAAGTTCTTTAATAACTGAAGCTCTGGGTTTACACTACTTTAAATAGTACAGCTGGAAATATGGTGCCCCTCTCCTGGAAAACACATTTCTCTCTGTAATAGCATGACTTCTTTTTTTTAACAGATCATGGAATAAATACTGAGATTCATGTGCTCTCTATCCCTTGATAGATTTCCAAGTTTATCTATTTTTTCTTGGATTCAGCACATCTTCATTTGACGAGTATTTAAATATAACAATATTAGGTATTTTCGTGACCAGCATTTTATTTTCCAAAGACATGGTCATTCATAAGCGTTTTCTTTGCCATGTTTTTCAAGCCCAGCAGATTAACCAAAAAACACAGATGTATTTTCTTTTGCTGTGTTTTTGATGAACGTAGGGATAATTTGGAGGGACAAAATCAGGTTGCCTTTCAAACCCATGGCCATATTTACTGAAGGACTATATTAGGTAATATTTAGAAAACTAATTATAAAATGTAACTGTACATTAAGTTACAGTGAAGTTCATTAGAAAAATGGCTCATACAGTCCATATATGAAAGGATGTTTAGAAAAATGGAAGAATGAGAGAAAACTGCTTTTTTCCTGCCTATTTGGATGTACAGAAGGAGTGTATTGATTAACCATTCGTTAACGTGGATTGTATCAGACTGGCTTTTGTCTATGTTTTGTATTTTATTTCATTGGCTTGGTAGTTGAACTCGGAAGAAAATAACCGTTAGTGCCACTTTAGTCTACAGTCATACCAGTTTCTTAAGCATAATATATTTCGTGCTTGACAATTGAAAGACCCACTAAATAAATGATATATGAGAAACAGGGGTTCGTAGAATAGACAAGCATTTTTGCTTTACATCTTTGGTGTGTCTTTTAGTATTTAGTATTCTAGAAGCCCCAGCAGCTGCTCCTGTGTGTGACCCAGTGTGCTCATTATGCTTACATCTTGTCTGCAAAGTTCAGCTAGAGCTTAGGGGAATTCTTCTTATCTGTGGTGGAATTTGCAGATAACCATCTGTTTTATCAGAGGAGTGTTTGCATTGCAAAACAACAGAAAAATCCAGTGCACTGTTGTTTTGGTATTTCGCTTTATAGTGCATCAAATATGTCAAAACTAGAAAAAGAAAACATGCCTTTTGGCTCCTCAAACTAGGCATTTTTGTTTAGACAATGAAGAATATCACAAAGCACCGACAGAAAAAAGACTGGGGAAGATCAGTGGGAGTACAGACAGTGACATCACGCAGTTCCTCATCAGTACTCTGCTGTAGCGTAGTGAATGCTTTTAAGTAAATGCACTTCAGTTATTTCTCCTATGTGTTGCGGGAGAAGTGAATGCTGAGGAAATGTTTTGGTGAGGATGAGATGAGGTTTTCTGGAGGATGGCTGTACTTTCTCCCATCTCGCCTGCATCATATTGCCCATTACTAGTTCTGGAAGCCATGCTCCTGCCAGGCTTAGGAGTATTGTTGTATCTTGTCAAAATGCTACCTGCTCTACAGGGACTCTGCTGGTTTTACTGTGGATTTGTATCTACTTATCCATCGAATTTTAAGGTCAGAACGAAGTAATCTGTTTTTGTGTCCCATGTAACGCAGGCCATATTTTCTGCTAAACATTTTCTACTGAGTATCAGATGCCTGGATTGAAACATAAAATGTAGAGAAGCTTATCGATTACTCATTTAGATGTTCTGGTAATGAAGACTGACTATATCCCTTGGGTCAAAATTCAATACTCCCTGTGTTAAGAAGACTGAAAAAACATTGGATGTGTCTCAAGTTGTACTGAACCAGCATTGTAGCAGAGTGCAGGTGTTAGTCAGTGGCTTAGTAGGTAGCCTTTAAATCTGAGGTCTTGGCTGTGTGTCCTTACTGAAGTTCATTAGAACTTTTCAAGTGTGTCAACATGGCACAGTGATGGCGAAAATCCATCTACGCTGTTTGAATAACTGAGTATTTTCCCTCCCTAAACCTCTTTGCAGTCTGTTTTTGTTCTAGGTTGTTGTGTTGCACTACACTACTAGAAGCAGCAACTTGTTCTTCCCAGTGATTGTATTTTTCACGAGAAGGCTGGAACACGTATCGTAGATGCATGTGTAGAAAGAGGTTTGATGTGAATGGTTTCATATGAGTTTAAAATAATGTAAAGCAGGATACATATAAAAAATTCAACAGTGAATGACATAGTCTGGTCCACAGTTCAAATGTCATTAAGGTCCCCGAGACAGGGATTGCCTGGTTTTATGTATTTATGTATAATACCTTGTGCTATTACAAGGAAGTGTTCTGGCTTGGTTTTGATGTTGTGAAACAGAAGAAAAAAAAAGAGGTATTGTACAGCATGTTGCTGCGAAGTGTAATTAAGAATGTTTCGTTTTTAAAGAACTCTGTAAACAAGGCTTTAGATTCTCTTACTGGTAATGGTCCTGTTGCTTCAGTTTTTTCTAGGTATAATAAAGTTAGATGGCAGCATTTTCAAATCCTGATAGGGAGCTTCTTACTGTATTAATCATCTTAGTACTATGAGAGTAACTGAATAAAACGGGGGAAAAAAAACCCAAACCCCAGCATGTGGTTTTTTCCTCAAAGAAATTCACTTTTCTGAATGTTTTAGTTTTCCTTTATTCTTCTGTGAAAGGAAAACTGAGCATCAGTGACTTAAAATCCAAAGTAATTTGTCATGTTATTCTTCATGGTTTGTTCTAGTTTTTGTTTAATTCTGAAGTTTGCAAACTGATTAACTCTATGCCAAAAGCTCTTGTATAGTTACTAGTTTTTAAAGTATGGTTTGATCTTGAAAATCAGCCATAAATATCAACACTGGTGTCAGTGGCTTTTATTACATCTGCTCAGTGTCATCAAAGTAGAAGAAAAACATGACATTTTCATAATGCTACTTTGCAGACTAGAATTGTACTTAAATCTTCTGGTTACAGAGAACATGGAAGCTGAAGTACATAGATATGGTAACTATGTGTTTAGGTTTTATAGGAGTAAAGGTCCAATCTCTTATTTTAAAGCAAGCATTCACTTAGCTTATTTGTAGGGAGCTCTAATTTTTAATGGTGCCAGTATATTTTTTAGATTTATCATGAAGCTGTGGCATCTCAGACTAGATCTAAGTAATAAAGATTCCTGTTGTTTCTTTAAGCAAGAAAGTTTAAAACAGTGCCCGTTAAAAAGTAATTAGCCAAGAGTGTAAGTTCGTTACGCAATCTGCTGTTTATAGTTTGCATACAGACACATTCAGAAAAGTTTCTGGTTTCTCTGAGCACTTCTGCTTCATCTTCAGTGAGGGATCTGTTCAGCTTTTCTGTGGAAAATATTTGAGTTGATTATTAAAAATTTGTTTAAATTTAGGGGGAAAAAACCCACCCCAAGACCCAGAATATTTGTGTTCCATTTATTTCCTGTTCGCTGTTTCCTATTTGCTCATCTGCTGTCATTGAACTGAACGAGTTTCTTCTAAGAAAAGGCTCCCAAGCAGTGTTCTAAGGGTAACACATAATGAGCTCTTTTTCTAATGCTGTCATGCGTTATCTTTATTAAGTGTTCTGGGCTGAGAATTGTTTATTGACAGAAAGAGTAATACCTGGTTCCTGCATATACTTGGTTTTAAATGCTATGAACAACTTTGTTGTGTTCGTAATTGGGTACTGGAATACCAATTTGCTTTAATTTTTATTTGACTGAAAACAGATTACAGTAAGTACGTCTGTGATACAGTATTAGTTGAGATTGCATTTTGTGCCCTAGAGAAGGAAATTATTTATTTCTGTTACAAAAAATAATTTACTGAAGTTGTAACTAAGTCTTAGGTTTTGGGTTTGTTTTCTTTTGGTTTTTTTAAGGTACTACATTTTACAGGGGAAGTTACTGGAAATTAAGACTTTTCAAACAGTTTAATCCAGTATTCTGGAAGTAGGGTAGCCCTGGCTCTAGTATGCATCTAACATACTGATGTTACAACAAGGTCTTCTTAAATACAGTTTTTCGAAGTAGTATTGACACCTCTGAGATATTTTACCAGAAGAAAAAAGGGCAAAGAGATTCCTGTACATGCATAGTCAGAATACAAAGATTGTGGATACCTACTGAATGAAGATCACGTTAATTTATCTAATTTCCCATCAAATCTGTTGACAGTAAATAACTTGTTTTCAGTAGTAATGTATTTGAATAATCAGTTTCTGTCCAATCAGTTGCTATGGCTGCCTGTACAAGAACAGTCTCATAAAGGTAAATTACAAGCTTTTGCAAATAGTAAAGGGCATTTATCATTTCTCCTGAGTCTGGAATTGTAAATTGACCGACTTTTTAGATGTTAAAATTGTTAAGTGCAGATTTTGGTGTGGTCTGTCCCCCCGTTCATTTTTTATGGAGAGTTTATATCCCTTTTTTTCACAGAAGATCTACTAGAGCAGCCATTCATCTCACATTAAAGTATTAACAGCTGTTGTACAAAAGAATATTCTTCTGTTGCCCTCTTTTAGATCTGTCACTAATGCTCCCTGGCTTTGATGTATGCAGAGTGTTTCCTGCTGACAGGTGCCAGGCAGGTGGCACGACAATTTGACAAAATTATACTTACACTTACTCTATTATATTGTTCTTGCTGTTTATCGTTTTTTTTTCACTTAAGGAGTCTTACATACCAGACTCGTGAACTTTCTGGGCAGGAGCCTCCTGTGACTGATGGTTTTGCATTGTACTATGCTGTAAAGTGTAGTGGGGTTTTGAGAGTGGGACCTCTGCCTGACACTGTTACACAAGTGATTGACTCTTGTAACTGAGAATAGCATTAAGTTAGTGATAACTGATAGTATTTTTGAGACATCGATTGTTTTTCTAAAGTTATGAGCTGTTACTTAACTCTTTTTTTTTAAACCCTAGCCTGCTGAAGTCAACAGGAGTTTTGCCACTGACATTTTGTTTTGGATGGAAACTCCTGAGGGCGTGTGCCATTGCTGTGCAAGCAAAAGCTATAGCACGTGCTTCTACAGAATGACTCCAAAGTCCGTCTTAATTACATCTATGATAGAACTTCTGCTAGTATTTAATTTGTTTGGAGAACACGACACAAGATATTACCTGTATTTCTACAACACTAGAATTTAATTTTTCTGGTATGTAACTTGATCATTTACATGCCATTAATTTGTGAAACAGAACACAAAGAAACAAGGAATCCCTTGTGTGTAAATGAAAGCGTGCAAGTATATTTTTGTGTTTGTGCATAATAATTTTTCCTGGTCCTGTTTTATTTTCAACTCAACTTAGTTCAAGTCAATGTAATTAATGGATTAATACAGTGGGTTCCATACAGCCAGGCAGAATGTCTGGACTTTCTCTCTAAACTCTGACTTTGAAGGAGCTGAGCTTCTCTGAAGGCTAGTAGTCAGCAGCACAAGAAAATGATATGTCTGCTGAATATAACAGACCTGTTTGAATTGTGCCTCACTAATGTTTAGCCTTTACCTAGGGAAAAAATATTTCAGCAGATAAAACATAAGAAGATCTGCCTGATCTGTAGTTTGGGGTTTTTGTGTATGTGCTTTTTGTTATTTTCAGTCTACTACGCGCATGATAAACTGGATGATTTCATCAGGACTATTAACAGCCATCTACAGCCTTTGTTTATGCAGATCCGGAAAGGAATGTCAGAAGGTGATGGGAGAGTACATTATGCTTTAGTAAGTATGTGATGTGCTGCCATCGCGTGGTTTGGCTTCTCATGACCAGTGCATGGATAGCAGAGGGAGCCTCCCGTGTCTCCAACTTAAAATTAACCTTTGAGTAACATGCGAGTAGAAGGTCTGCCCACCTTCCGATAGCGGGCAAAAAAATCTAGCTGTATCTGCGCATAATAAACATTAGGCTGCCCTATGTGCCATCTTTGGGTGTTAGATTGAGTTACCTAGGGTCCTTTTCCTGCAGTATAATAGAACTGCTATTTAGAGAAAACGGAGAGAATCTAGAACTGAAGGCTGCATGTGCTAACAGGCTTCTTACTCTCAGCAGTGTCTTGTGTGGTTTATGCGGGGCTGTTTCCCTGTTAGCGCTGGCAGCTGCTGTAGAAGCTACTTGTAGAACAGGGGAGTGGCAGGATAACAGCCTAGGTGCGTGGAAATGGAACATGGCAGCAAGGACTACAGTAGTGTCTGATTTATTTAGCATAAACATTGCCTAAGTGCTGAAGTGAGATTTCTTTTTCACAGGAAACTTTCTTTCTCAAGATGAATTTTTAAACTAGAAAACATGGAGAGCCCTCCAACATTAGTATTCTTTTTCTCTTACTCAAAAATCAGCCTAGCGTAAAAGGGTTGCTAAGGAATGGCCTATAAAAAGTTTCCCTAGATGCTCTGCAATGTGCATGTCGGAGAGGGAAGGTTATATAGTAATTTGAAAAGACCAAACAGGAAGTATTCTAACATTAGCTGCTGCTTTCTGGGTCGTTTTGCCAATTAAGTTGAGCTAATAATAAACAGCAGTAGCATGTGCAGTAAGAGTATGAAATATCCGTAACTGTTTTTCACAGTGAAGCAAAAATGTGTATTATAACATAGGTCATGCTACTGTCCAGCACAGTATCCTGGTGTAATATATTAGTTCTACTATATAGAACTAATATACTATATAGTTCTGTAGTGAGGAGGTAGAGTTGCTTAAGAGCTTGGACTGGGCAGAGGCAGCTGTGGAGAACATGTGGCTGGAAATCAAGTGCTGTCTTTAAGGAACAGCTTCTTTCATGCCACTTAAATGACATTTCTGTTAATTGTTTCTGTTAATTGTAAGGTGATGTATTCTTTACCCCAGAGGATCTTTTACAATTTATGGTGTAGAAATACAAAGGCACTTTGATTTCAGTTTAAGTATTTTTTTTTTTGGTAGGTGAATTTGGCAGAAACTGAAATAACTAAAATGGCATCTGACTACACAGAAAATGAATTAGAATTGTTCAGAAAAGCAGTAAGTACGTCAGTTATTGGTTAGTAAATCACATTATTTGTGAAGGTACCATCTTAAAATGAACGGAAATAGAAATGAATGGAGGTGTGGTTCAGGAACTAGTTGCCATCTTGCCTAAGTTTATCCTAAATCGAATGGGAGGGTGGGGATGGGAGTAATGATTCCCTGTTGAAAGTCAGTTATCGGTAAACTGAAATCAGCAATAGGGGAGCTCTCTTTGGAGTTAGTGACTTGACATACCTGTTTTTAGTTAAACAAACACCTTCAGGATTTTCAGCTGTGATTGCTACAACCTTCAAGTGCCAGGTAAGTTCAGCAGAACTAATGACTCTGGAGTGGAGAAACTTACTTCAGTAGTGAGGGATTTTTTCCTCAAAAGAACCTTGACAAAGAGCAGATAAAAAGCAACAGATCTGTCACCCCCGAGTATGCTCAAGGGTCCCTGAATGCAGCTTCATTTAGGCAGCACTGTACAGCTCTATTTGTGGAAATGTTGTCAAAGTAATAATGACTGTTTCAGCTTTTGGCCTTTGTTATACACACCGTAGTGTATCTCATATGTATGGATGCTAAAAAAGCTGCACAGTACTATGAGGTGTATCTAATTGCGTGGTTTTTTTAATAGTTGAAAATGTTTCTTTCTGTAGATGGACCTAATCATCTTATCAGAAAATGGCTTTGCCTCTTCTACCGATATTTTAAACTTGACTGACCAACTTAAGACAAAGAAAATGAAGAAGAAGGAAGCAGAACAAGTGCTGAAAGTTTTTGTGGAGGATAAGTGGCTCTCTGAGGTAACTGCTGTATTTTTTCAAGTGTTTATATTTTAACAGGTCCAGATATTATTTTCTTACAGATGTGATGGCTGAAACTGGAGGTGTTCTTTAATGAATGATGGCAAAAATGGTTTTGTGGGGCCTGTGCTTATTGCTGCTCCAGTGATTTTTGCAGAAAAGGTAGTACATTTACAAGGAAAAAGTCCTTGGATAGGTCAATACAGGACAACATGCTTTCAGTTTCTTGTACCTGAGCTAGGTGGGTATGTGTGTACAGGCCTGCATTGCGACGTACAGACATCCTTTGTACGCAACAGCACAGCATACTTAAACCCGGAACAAGAGCTGGGGAAAGCTCTGCAGGGTGATCAGTGCTGTTAGTTACATTGAGAATATCCTGGAAAGCAGTGAGGCCAAACATGTTGAAAACGCCTGTACCAGAAATGCATGGGCCACCGTGCAGATTTAAAAATCTCCTTTACTTCACAAGAGAGAAATTGAGATTAGCTTGCCATGTGGACTCTGCAGTTGCTTGCCAAGAGAAGTGAGACCTCAGTCCCTTTTCTCCTGGATTCATTGCATCATAGATATCCAACCTGCTGCCACACGTTTACTTACGTGTGATTTAGAGTGATTTAGCAGAGATTTTCAAAGATGCCTCAAGCTGTAAATGCCTAGATTTTGCTGAAAGCCAGCAGAATTTCCGCTCATGTGCAAATGGAGGGTCCCAAAACTGCATGTCGTTGTTAAGGAGAGCATGCTTGCTCATCTGTACCTTCCAAAGATCTCTGTTAAAGGTGGGAGATCTTTATTCTGATCCTCTGAACAAGTGAATTCTGCTTCTTAAAGTATTTCAGCTTTGCATTGTATCAGTGTCAGCATGTTAGTTTCATGATGGCAGAAAAAAGTGGATGTCAAATGCCTGCTTAGCAGGAGGTTAGGAAAGTCAAAAAAGGTAAAAAGAATTAAAAAGAAATTAGTCTTGCCACTTGTTTCCTTAGAGAAATGGAGAATATACTCTGCATACTCGCTGCATAATTGAGATGGAACAATACATTCTCAGCAACTACCAAGACGTGGCAAGGAAGTGTAACATCTGTCACAGCCTTGCGATCCAGGTAACATTTGTTTTATTACCTCAATAGGCATCTGCCAGTGTACTTATGTGGTCATCATAGCTGAATTCTGTGATACTTTCCTCTGAGTATTAGGCAGACACTGAAAAATTGTGGGTTTGTAATCCGGTAATGGTGCCCATGTATATAAAGAACCTCCCCTGCCTTTTTTTTCAGTGTAGGTATTTTATCTTCTCTTTGCTAAAAAACCTGTATTGGAGCAGTATCTCCACATATGAACTTGCAGAAAGCGAACTCACCCCATGAGGAACGTTATTGTGCTATCTTGCTTTCCAAAGCCAGCAGGCTAGAGATGAACCCCTTATCCTTAAATAGGTGTCACAGTCAAGAGTTAGCTATCTTATCTTTGGGCCTTACAAACAGCAGTCTTCATGTGACATGTGTTCATCTTTTGGCCCTGGGATTTTGGTTCAGGAATTGCTTGTGTCTTGGACTTCACCAGCAACAGGTATGCTTATATATAGCATGCTAAAGTGCTGTATTTTGACAGCTGGTAAGTTACCAGTTTAGTCTTGCGTAAGCAATTACAGCCTGAACTCCTATTCCAAAGCTACTGCATTCTCTTGCTTCTTGACCCTCCATCTTCTCATCTTCCCAACTAACATGCTTCCATGTTACTTCTTCCGTCCCAATTGGTTTCCTTTATTGCACCCAAATAGCTCAGTGTTGTTAGTCTTTCAAGCTAAATTTTGTCCCTATAGGGAGATAGTATTTCCTAGTTTCCAGGAAAATACCTCCTTTTATCATTTACTACCTTTGACTTTTGAGTATCCACCAACTGTACTGTGTGAAGCATTCTTTGGAATAAAGCACTGCATATCTGCTGCACTTTGTAACAACTTTCTGTTAAGCTGAAGGACAGCTTAGAAAGATTTTTTTTTTTTTCTTAATCAACACTTCTAATTTCAGAGCCAAGTATGTGAATCCTGTGGAATTGCAATGCATTTACCTTGTGTCAGAAAGTACTTCAGAGCTCAAACTGAACCACGCTGTCCGCAGTGTAATGATTTCTGGTCTTCTGACATTCCAGGTACTAAGCAACCTACTTTAAAAAAAATAAAATTGTGTAATACTAGAGAATGGACTGTGATACTCAGTGGCACTGCCTGTATTATTTATAACCATAGCTGAGTATCAGATATTTCTGACTTCTGTTGTAGGTTTCAGACAGTAAACCATACATGGGCAACACTGAGCCCTGAAAAGTCCAAGTATTATGCCTTATGGTCACTAGCAGATCCTGTGCAGATTGATTCTAACATCATTAAAGTGTGTTGGGGGTGGGGCAGGTAGGGGACAGACACAACACATAACACTAAAACTTCTGGAAACACGAGCTTCCAAGAAGTGCACAATCTCTTTGGAATTCCTCTGTTTAGCCAGGGAAATTGGACATTCTGAACAGGAACACAGGAATATGTAAAGCATTTTAAAAATCCGGAGGTTATACAGTATCATCCTTTTTTTGTGTGTCATTCATTAACCTTCCTTTTGTTTTGTTTACAGGTGTGAGTCGGATAGACTCCCAGTCACCATCACAAACAGGGAGAGCAGAGAGGAGCTTCATTCCCGGTGCTAGACGATGCTAGTAAAACTTGCTTTCAGTGAAATCTTTTTTCCCCACTCTTGCAGAACAGCCAGACTGTATTGTATTCATTAGTAACAGTGCATTGTTCATTGTACTTTTTTTCCTGAATTTTTAAGAATCTTACAATAAAACCAACATCTTGAATGAAAGAATCTTACAAAAAAAAAATCATCGACCTTCCTCTTCTCCTCCTTCACAGTTATGCCCGCACAGCTTTCTTGGAGGCTCTTTTGTGTATGTAGTTCTCCATATTCTTGGGTTGGGACTCTCAGTGCGTGTTTGGGAATGAAAGATGCAGATGTTTTTAGTTGGTCCTGCAAGCTGATCTATGCAGGTGAACTATTAAAAGAAGCCTTTCTCAGCAACAGTGTTCCCTAGTTGTATGGTTTCAGTTGCACAACTGAAAAGGAAATGGGGCTTTAAGTAGGTGAAAAATCAATGTGGCACTTGAGGTCTCCTCACTAAGGTCACTGCCTGAATATCTGATCTAGGGCTAGAGTGTGAATGCTTTCAGTTGGCACTGTTGCTTGGTTTTTGTCCCTTCTTAGGCACAAAAGGGTTCATCTGACATAAGGCCAGGTCACGAGCAGCTACGCTCAGTAAGGAATATTCCTGTAGTCAAAATGAATGGGAGGGAGTAGGAGGAGACTTCTGATGCAATGCCAGCTTCTGTCTGCAAAGTGGTGAAAAATTACCGTCTTAAGATTCTTTTAGTTTTTAGCATTAGCATTTCACTCTCCAGTTTTATGTAAGGATGCTTTTTCCTTTAAGAGCGACTTGGGAAAAAAGACAAGGACTAGATATTGCCAGGTACCAGAATGGAACGGCAGCCTATCTTTTCCTTGGTAGAAACGTGTGACACCGCACCAGGCAGAGTGTCGGCAGTTCAGCTGATGGTTAATCAAACTACGATTAAGCTTCAGTTTATTTAACTACAGTTAAACTACGGATTAACTACAATTACGTTCCTAGACCGGAATACCAGCAACTTTTTCCATATAGGAGATTAGTATCTTACGTATTGAACTTTTGGGTAACACCATCCCTCACTGTTTATGTGACTCCCACATTTTACTGTTATTCAGTCCAAGCGGAACGTAACACCAACCTGATGGTCCAAATACAGTCTGAAGCAGAGTCCTGGCAGTGCCCGTATACAGAGCTGTTTCAGATGTACACACACATAAAGATGATGACCTAACAGATGCTCTTTATGGGGAGTTCATATTGGAAGCATCCACAAAAATAAAGGCACTAGAGCATCTTCTTTCCATTTACCCATCCAGATTCTTTCACCGTGCTGAAGCAAGAGTGTGTTATTTTTGTGTTTGTGGTGTTTTTTGGTTTTGTTTTTTTAATCCACCTTAAACCCCTGGATAGGGAAGAACAATTTCTCTTGTGAGAAAATACCAGCTGCTACTTTTTCTGATTTTTAATTCCGATTACAACGCTTGCAGACTTTATGCATGCTTCAGAGCTATGACCACCAGAAACTGACAGAGAAGCTGATATCAAGCGATCGTACATAGTGCCAGTATTTAACTGGAATGAACAGAACCTGTCCCGGCATCAGAATACAGGACTGAAATGCAGCCTTTCTGAAATTGGGAAACTTAACTAAGTCGGGATCTTCCACGTCAACCTATAAAAACCAAAAACAATCATCAGTAGAATGTCTTTACTCAAATATGATTTAATAAAGTAACATTACTGATATTAAAATTTCAGGCAACTATTTACCTGACTAGTGTTGTGAAGAATTTGGCTTTCATGTGGGTACAGGTTTTCTGAATCTTCTGGTGAACACAGACGGATATACTTTCTTCCAAATACCTGTATATATTACAATAAATGTTTTCCATCTGTCATTAACCTGCACATTACTGGGAACTGTGGGCCATAGCTGGCATTTAGCATAAAATGTACCTGATCACAAGAAACATCATTATCTTTGTTAGTAACAAACAGACACTGGTATAGTAAAAAGTTAAATCAGACTATTGGAATTCAAGTACCTGTTCCCTTGGAGCAGGTAAGAATTTGAAATACCAGGAAACGCCTTTAACCAGATTACTTTAAATTGGAAGTTTAAGACACCCAACTGATAGAATATCATTTGGGCTCTAGGTAGCTAGAAAGTAATTAGAAGAAAAACAGAGAATAAGGACGTTGAGTCTTCAGTGCAGTTCACGTCAGCAAGCAGAGGTACTCACACACAGCAACCGCTAAGCTTCCATATACTCCTTTAGTATCTGTGTCATCATTAAATCAGTTCTTTCATTGGAGTGCTTAACTGAAAGGCTAGTATTTGTAAGGCAAGCGGACTGACTGATCTGAACACTACACTGAATTGCAAGTCATCGGTGCCTAGAATGAAGTGGCAGAATGAACAAGAGTCAAAGCTGATTGCTGCACCGATAGCAGTGGAATGCCCGCAGAAGGCACAGGGTCAGTATTCATCCTGCTTGTGCCAGGATTCAAGATTTCTTCAAGGGCCAGGCATGACCATACTTGTTTGGAACTATCGCGTCGAAGGGTAAGTCAGTACTCTCACTAACCACACTACCCTCGCCTGGTGTTATGCTACCAAACTATTCCTAACCAAGCTACTTTTCCTCTATCTTAACATCCCGTCCCATATGATAGAACGGGATTTTCTGAAATCTTACCAACACCCAAGTTGTAATGCTAGGTGTTTAGAGTTTGTTGCTTCAAGGACAGCACATAAACATATTCTGAAGGCTGGACAAGTATCAACGTATTCCTGCCCTGTCCTACTCTTCGCTATCGCTGGTTAAACTGCTAGAGCATTGATCTGAGTAACTATGGCTGTCCATGTGATTTTAGGGTGCCTTCCATACCCCAAAAGGATTATGGACATTAATTAGCTCTACGAAGCGTTAAGTGAGATTTTTGGTGATGTATGGAAGTAAAGAAAATGTTGGTTATTGCTCCAACAGCACATTTTCTCAATCCCTGAATTTTTTTGGGGGGCTGGGCATTAACGTGGACTGCCATCAGCTCCTTCACTTGCCTTGCTGCATTAGGGCCTTGTATATTGCAAGGCTGAAAGCAGAAATTAACGGGCAACAGCCTGTATCTCCAGATACTGGTTTCCTCGTTAGTGGAAATACTACGATCTCTGCAGCAGCTACCCCCCAGCCAGCAGGGATCTTTGTTACTTGTACTCCTCCCTTCCTCTACTCCACAGCCACAGTTTAAATGGCATCAAGAGGCAGGGCAGTTTTAACTGAAAATTGAAAACAGCCAGATCACCTGCTGTTCAAATTACAAAGACTTTTTTACGGCACTGGCAGATACTCTCCCATTCTTCAGGCAGAAGAATACAAGTTCTGAAGTTTGTAAGGGAAGTATCTTTTCCCAGTCCAACAACTCCTATAATGGACTTCCACCCCCCAAAATTCCCCTCGAGCTTTACATAGTGCATATAGTAGGATACTTTGCGTTCAGAATGGGGGGGGGGGGGGGAGCATTAGTGGGGAAGAGAAATACAGTATCTACATAATTGCACAGCAGTTGTAAAAACCCACTTTAGGAAGGCCTGAATTAAGCCTCAGCTCCAAGTGAAAACACAGGTTAGCAAGATGCAACTGCACAAGTAGAAAGCATTCAATGTCATGATCCTGCTGGAAAAGTTTTGAAAATGTAAGCTTTTTTTTTTTTTTTTTTTAAAAGACACTGATGGGATGGAGGAAGAAATGGCAATCTCCTTCCAATAAGCAAAAAACCCCTCAGTGTTTGAAGATGTATAGCAGTCAACTGCTTGGACCAGGAATACCTCTTTGGACTTGTATAGTGCTCACCACAAAGGGTCCCAGTATTTTACTCTGCACCAAAAGTCATCATCGAGAAGCCTACCAACAGTAACCCACTTGGCAGCAATGAGGTCACAGCGCAACTATTACTTCATCTGACTCTCAATGCATGCACGAGTGGGTATTTTACTGGGTAACCTGAAGTGGACTGAAGTATGCACCTAAGTCCACCCCACAATCTTGCTGTTCCAGAAAAGGAAGTTCCTTGGTACACTATGACAAGATCCAGGTTCTTGCCAACTCTGTTGCAAATTCCTCGTGTGACCTTGGGAAAGCTGCTGCTTCTGATTTCCATTTATCATCTGTAAAATGCGGGTAAGTAACGGTCTGTCTCAGTGAGGTGTACTTATGGCCTACAAGACTACATTGAGCATTAAGTTGCAGTAGTGACAAATGGAACAGAATAGCAAAATAATACCTGCATAGTCTCTATCCTTCAAGTTGTCTGCTACCCTTGTCTCTAACACTTACATACATACCACAAGCATTTTTTCTAGCTATAGCATTAATAGCATGTGTAGAGCAAGTAGAGTACAGACCTGGGCTAAAAAATTTTGCTGGGGATCCTGATGAAGAGGTGAGATAGTACCTTCTGGACCAAACCAAGCGTTAATGGTGATGTCATCTTCTTCCCCTTCCCCCAGGCAGCAGTAGTCAGGGATACTGATATCCTCTTTCAATTCTGGGATCTACTCCCATAAAGAAATAAACATTAAAAAGGGTATGTGCTGACTTGCCAAAAGGTATGTAATTCACAGAACAGAGGAACAAGGCTTGACACAAAGAAAACAAATGACCTGCTTGTCCAGCAAAGGCAGGAGAGAAACAGCTGAACTGCTAGGAATCTGCAGGTAATGTCCTCACACTTTCTGTCCTAGCAAGCAGATTCTGTTGGAAGGAGAGGTGGGAGAAAGAAAGGGGTTTCTCATTCTTCAAAGACCCTTTGCCTTAGCAGAAACCAGGAAAACCCACAAGAATAAGTAGGTTTGTTGTTCATGGAAAAGGAGAAGACGATCTTTTATACACTGAGCTTGCTTCTCCATGAGATTCCTTTTTACATCTCCCACCAGCCTAATCTCTGGTTAACTGGAATGACGTCTCAGAATACGGTGAACACATCACCACTGAAGACTTTCCTGTTCAAATCTCTTCCCTGACTGACACATTCTTTGGGGAAATGCTGCTTTCCAGGTGATGTCCCTGTAAGTATATGCTACATTGTACCGGAACAGCAGCAACACTGAATGTCTTCACCCCCGAAAGGGTTTTGTGTCTGTGCCTTTCAGCCAGTGGAACAAACCCCTCCCCCTGTTCCTTCAAATTGTGGGAATAGAAGCTTAAGGAATACTGTGAATTCTCCCCTGTGGCCTTCCATCTAGTAGAGTTGACAACCTCAGAGATGACTTGTTCCCTAAAAGGCAACACTTGACTGCAGAAAAATAAAAACATTCACTCAGTTTTACCTGATCAAAAAGCTGGTGCTGGGCAAGGTATCCTACACTGTTCTGAAAAGACAGCAGAGAAATAAAGAAATAATTAAAAAAAGCATAGTGACATATAGGGTAAGACTTCTCAGTTAATTTACTTATAGGTAATATCCATTTCCCATGTCCTATTTCACAGTAGTAGAATTGTTTCAACAGTTGACTAGTATAAGGGGTCTTCTGAAACAGTAACTTGCAGCTACACTGAAAACGTTACGAGTGTAAATATATCCCCACAATCAACAAATTATCTAGCTGGAGTTACTGGAAGACGCCTAGCTATAATCCTGTGGAGTCTCGACAGTTCTGTTGTCAACCCTGTGACAACACTCTGCATCTTTATAGCCAGACCCTGCTGGTATGCAGACGAGTTCACCATTGCTCCCTGTAGGTATCTTGATATTCTATGCCAGGCTGCACCACGGACCAACTTGCCGTGGCACATGGTCCTTCCTGCCAGGAGACAAGGAAGCAGAAATGAGGGCTTCAGATCCTCACGTGTGAAAGTAAAAGGACATTCAACTGCTAATCAACTTTTTATTTTTTTACCCGGTGGCGTGTGAATTTGGATCTTGATCCTAGATCTCACTAGGCAGTTTAATAACTAAGAGGAACAAGACTGCTGGCTGAGGATCCCTTATCCTTAGACTCCACCATTCGGGCTTTTGCTGCAGAAGGTATCTATCTATTCATCAAATTCCAGCCGCTGTACATTTGATTATATATAAAAATCAAACCTAGCTATTGTTGCAACAACTATTTGTAGCTTCAGATCTTGAAAATATGTCAAACCTTTTCAGAGTTGCACTTACAGCATACCCCACTACCTTGACATCGCCTCTAAGCACGTTTGTTCTAAGCAGAAATTCTGTACCAGTAACACGCTGCTGTACTTGGAGATGCAACAAAACGAGAGTAACAGACCTCATTCACAATATACTGGCTGATGAAGTCACTGACAGTCATGAGCTTCTGAGACCATTCCTCATCTGTGTATCGGGTACCCACTTCCACGGGGACTGTGCGGCACCCTGCGACTTGACAAAAATAGTCCACACTGAAATAAAGAAAGTTTCATTACCCTTTTATACTGCTCTTCTTACTGATTTTGAATGCAAGGCAATCAATCAAAATGAATCTGTCAGAATAATTAAACTCTACTACCATGTATTTCTTCTCTCTAAACCCAACCAACCAAAGACAAAAGACAGCAAAAAAAGGATGCAAGCAGCAAGGAAACACGCGGTCAAGTTTGTGTGTATATTATGCCACAATTGTCTGTTTTGTTTTAAAACCCTTTTTACCTCAGTTAACTATTGTTTCCTTACAAGCATGAGGAGATTTACGCTGTTCGTCTCTCCTGCCTAGGGATGGCTAATCTTTCTGCTGCCTGCTGCCACGTTCCCTAAATAAAATGTTGTATCTTTTTATCATTAATGCTAGATCAGCTCTCTGTCAGTGCCAAATTCTGTATACAGATGCCAATAATATCCATCCTGGCTACAGTCAGAGGAATTACTTTGACGAGTGGTATACATCTCTCCACTGACGATGACATTAACTAAATGGAGAAGTTCATCTTTTTAAGGGTCTGAAGCTAAGCAGCGGAGCACCTGCTTTTCTAAGGAATCATGAGCTTTATCTCACCAATATTTGCTTCTCAGTTTTGGAAACGTTGGCTCCATTGCTTACATTACACAAGCAGCACAATGTTACTACTCACTCCTGAATGGCGGTGTCTGAAACTCAAGACTTGAACGCAACACTGAACAAACATCAATGCTTGTACTTGTGAAAGAAAAAGCCAATCACGCTTGCTCACACATCTCTGAAATCCACTTTCCATTGCACTAATTATCAGCAAGTTCCGAGACATAAAAATCGCTGATCTGTGTCTGACACAGACCCACTAAAGATGCAAGCAGCTCACTGGAAGAGTTAGCAACGCACGCTCGTCTCTAGTTTCCAGCTGAGCAACACACAGCGCCAGCAATTCGCCAGAGCGCTCGCTCCCCGGCATGGCCCCGGGAGGCAGGACGGAGGGCTGCCTTCCAGCGCCGAGCCGGCCAGCACCGGCGCACTCGCCCCGCAACGCTCTGGATGGTTCCATACGCTGCCGCCCTCACCTGTGGAGCAACTTCCACAGAGCAAAGACAAGACCGCAGCAGGAAGGTGCTGCCAACAAAAGTCACTCCCGATGGCACCCGTCTTCTGTGAAGGTCTCTACTGCTCTACCGAGCATCGAGATACTTGACACAGAACGACCCTCGCCCTTACTAGGCCAGGAAAGAAACTCTTCTGTCTCACCTCCACTTCTTCATACACGGCCAGTGGTCCATAACCCCCTCCAAGACCACGGGCTTCTGTGGGATTAGATAGTTGTCTCTGAAATGCTCCAGCGAAGGACAGCGAAGGTGCGGGAGCGCATCTTCTGGCTGCACAGCTGGGACGGGAGCGGGGTCAGCCCGGACCCTCTGCAAGAGAGACGTCCTCCTGCCGCAGCTGCTAGCGAAGGCCTCCGCGGCCGCCCCCGCGCTCCGGAGGCGAAGCGGGGGGGACGGCGGGGAACGCCGGCCCCGGGGCAGCGGGGCGGGGGAGCCCAAGGGAGCCCGGCCTCGCCGGGGCGGCGCGAGAGGCCCGCGGGGGCGCTCGGGGGGAGGGGGCTGGCGGGAGCGCGCCGAGGGGCGGGG
>JAVKLA010000061.1:19830139-19858306 GCA_034782735.1 Sagittarius serpentarius | reverse complement strand
ACACCACCACTGCCCACCCCCCCCATCCCCCATTCCCCCCCCCCCCCAAAAAAAAAGTGGGGAAAAAAGTGAAAATGGGAGGCAACATGCCCTCTGGTCCTTAGATGGGAGTGTGAACTGGTGATTGCCATGAGAGTGTTTGTTGCTATCATGGCTGACACTGATTTTCCGTTACAGGGGATGAATGGTTGTCTATCCCTCTGCAAGAACAAAAGTATGAACACATAAGACTTTAAAGACTTTGCATGTCTTTTCCTGGCTGCTTTTTCTGCTCCTGTGGACAGGAGATGAATGATTCTGATTAATAGTATGTACAGAATTAATTGTTATACAAGAGTTAGTTTCTTAAGATAAGCAAGGTCTTCCTGCTCAAGAGTGACACAGCCGTGCATTTCAATTGTATCTTGGAGCTGAGTGTAATTGTACAGCGAAAGTGTAATGACGGATATGTCTTTATCAACCTGTTCCCTGCATTGTGTTTTTATCACTGCCATCTGCTCTGCTAAGAGTGGCAGCTGCCAGGTCTCACAAATAGCGCTGTCGTGTGCGTTCATGTAGAACAACATATTGTCATAATTTCTCTGATATTACTAGATGGAATAACTTTAAGCGAGATAAGATGACATTTTGCATGGCACTTTGGAATGCATTTCATTGCAGTGTGTGTAGGACACACAGTGTTCTTTCTGTAGCAGGCTATAAGAGCACACCCAGTTCTACTTTCAGAAATCACTGGAAAACGCTTATTTTTCCAAAAACATTATGTAACATCCATCTGGGACATATGTGTCAGCACTGAGAAGCAACTGGGACATAGTCAGTATTAGTATTGCTTACATATGTAGCCTTAGTTACCTTAGCTGGATGGAAATTACGTAAGTTAGACTATTTTTAAAATTTAGTTATTTCTTTTTTTTGCTTATATCAACTTGAATCTCCTTCATATTTGCAAACATGTTCATACAACTCCTTCAACATTAAAAGAAACAAAAAATCTATACAACAAATCTTTAAAAAAAATCTTGATGGCAGTTAAGTATTCTTTCTGTTGTCTCAGCTGGACCCTAGGTAGGAGATTAAATTTTAGACTAGGCCAGATTCCACTAGGTGTCCAGCCTAAGCCAACCCTCTGGGCTCTGTTGAGTTGTTTGAGAGAGAGGGATCCATCCCAGCCCAAGATGGGATACTTAAGCGTAGGCAAGCAAGCGGAACAAATTGCTCTCTGTGGGTGTCTGTTTCTCTCCTCAGGCTCAGAAGGAAGCTAAAAGACTAGCGTAAATGACCTTGCCTTTCTGGCAGATAAATGTAGGTGAGGTGAATCACATACTGAATATATGCCAACACGTCCTCTTGTTCTGAGTGCCTGCCAAAATCTTGCTTGTGTGCACCAAGTGTAGGAAAATACTTGGTGTAATCCACCTTCACAGAGATGCCTCTCCTTAAAAATAATGAGGTACATCCGCTTTCACATATTCATCTCATTCTTTTGGAGGTGTACTTAAGTGCAGTTTTTACTACACAGGTAGTCCCAGTGATTTCTAGAGCAAGTGACTGGCTAATCTCTGCTTTCTGTTGTAGTCCTTATTGCTGCTTGCAAGCGATGAACAGCGAGGAAGGAAGGAAAATGGTGTGTAACTCGGAGAATATACCTGTTGTCTGTTGCAATATACCTGTCTCATACACGTGTGTTGTAAAACTGTGGCGCCGAATCTGTCTGCCTACTGTAAGGATTTACAAGGTACACTGATTGGGGATATTTCTTCTTGGTAATGAGCATTGATGAAAACAGCCTTTCTGATACGTCAAAAAACCGAGTTGTGATAAAGAAGGTGGAATATGTATTCTTGATTCTCGTGTCATTTTCTTTTTCAAGTGCAATAGGATGTAAAACGCAGAACAGCTCATCAACAAGATAAAGGACGCAGGCAGAGAGACAGCTTGCTCGCTAGTCGGCCTGTTTGGAACGGTGCTGTAGGTGGAAAGATTTTTCTGACAGGAGTGTGGAAGAAAGCCAGGGCATGGCTCCTTTACATTTCTCTGCCTTATCCGAATGCATGTGTAGCTTTGGCACTTCATCGCTAGCCAAGCAGAGGCCATTTGAATTGTGAGTAGTGTTCTCCCAATGGCAAACAGAAGATCAGGCCAGAGAAAAGTTTCTTGGCATTTAAATGAAGTCATACATTCTAGAAATGTTAAGTCTTGCCTGTCGTTCCAGTAGTGCGTTTCAAGAGCTGGTAAAGGCTCCTGGCATTGTACTGATCTTGAGCGCACACCAGATCACCTTTTTATCCTAAGGGTTGGAGCATGTCATTTTCATTAACCACACTTTATATATATATGTATGTACCTTAAGAGGAAAAATATATATATATACACGTTTTTTCTTTCCCCCAAGATTTACAAATCTCATTTGAAACTTCTGTTTGATTTATCCCCCAGACTAGGGCTATAAATGTGGCATGAATTTGTTTTTGTGCTCTAAGTATATTTAGAAGTTATTTGTGTTCATACATCACATTCTTATTAATGAGCACAGTATAATTGTTGGTTGTATTGACTTTTGTTTCTGTGGGTATTTTTAAAAGATATTTTAAAGGCTTTGCTGGAGTTTGCCTGTGCTTCAGAAATTAAATTTAGTCTGTGATTTTATTACCCTTTTTATTTAATTTATCTTAACTGTTGCTTTCAAGCTGTGAACCAGCTGTTGACTTTGAAAAAACATTGTTCAATTTGAAAGGAGCATTTTAAAGCTTAACGTAATGGCTGTAAGTAATCACTACAGCAATTATATTCTCTGGTGTTGTGCGTCACTATAATAATATTGGAGGTTGTGAGAAAATGCAGGAGAGAAGCACATCAAGCTCAAACTTCTCAGTTTTGCCTGTGATGCCCAGCATCAATCTGTTTTGTATACAGCTTGGTGACACTGCTTGAATCGTGGCAGAAAAACGGAAGCTCCACTCTGTTGTGGCTCTGTGTGTGCCCAGCAGGAATCAGGGGCTGCTTCTGAGCATTGTTCTCTGTTGTTCTTCTCAGACTGGACAGGTTTTTTTCTTTCTCCATACAGGCAGATTGTAGCTGGACGCTTGCTGCAGTGGCAGAAGTCCCTGCTGCTCTCCTGCCTCCTCCTGCCTAGTTCCAAGATGTTGAACTTGACATCGAGTGGAATTTTGGTTTTGACTCTTCTTGAGCAGCTGCATACCCACCTTGTATGGTTGCCAGTGGTAGCAAAGCTCCTCACCGAGCGTCCAGAGAGTCTGGCCAGGGCAGGAGTGCTTGGCATCCTGCAAAGTCAGGTCATGCTCCTGTTGTGCTCTGGAAATGGTCAGCTACTTGCCATGGTGAGGAGAATTAGTAGAGATGAGCGTATTTTCGTCCACATTCTGAGAAGGAACACCTCTGTTTATTTGTGAGCAACTCTCTAGTTCAAGCAGGCTGGAGCTCTTGGGGAAGAGAACTTTCTGGGTCGCTGCAGGGAAGATCAGAGAAGAAGCATGCACTCTGGATCCCTTTCATGTTGTGACGATCGATGACAATGCTGGGCAGCTTCCTCTGCCCTGGAAGTTCTCTGCGCAGTGATTTTAAAAGGAATGTAATATGCGTCATCGCGGGAGTGCGCTATGTTTCACAATGAGTCACCTAGCTAGTCCCAAGCTTTACACACAGCTTGTGTTTGGAAACTGTGGACTATCGTGCTGCTCTAAAAAGGTGGTCCACCAGACTGCACAGCTGTGCAGGACCTAGCCCCTTCTCTGCTTTTGCCAGTGTGTGTTGCACAGCAGGTTCAAGTCGCCTACCAAGCTAAACGATCAGTTCCCATTAACAGCTTTGTGAAGCAATCATGCAGCTGGGGAAGACCCAGTAGGTTGCTTAAGTTTCAGCAATATACTAAGCCTTCCCCAAATTTGCTTTGTAGCAAGATCCTTCAGAATACCAATCTAATGACAGCAAGATCTGAGCCAGTGCAATATAGTGACAATAACAGGAAGGGCAAGCGTGCAGGGTGCGAGAGATGTTGAGAGCCTGGGACAAACGGGAGACCAGGCTTAGTACTGAGGCAAAATTGCTGGTGTTTGGTTGCCGTGGTTTTGAAGGAAGGATAGATGATGCATTTGGAAGTGGGTTTTGTAATGGCGCTTGTAATGGATGGTACTCATGGTGATACCATTGGGATGATCCTCTACTAAGAGGTAGCCCTGTTTTGACATGGTAAAGCTCAGCTAGAACGGCCTGTAGTTTCCCTTAAAAGAAAATGTAAGATTAACATGAGAGTGAAAGCATATCCATGTGTTTCTGTGTGTGCAGTAGGCATCTGTATGACATCTGCAGTAAAATTAACTTGGATGTACTTTCCCCTTTCTCGAGCTGTGGGTAGTGCACAGGAAAGCAAAAGCACCGATACAGATCTAAGCGTGCTTCAGAGATCAGGTGTATGCCTTCCAGACAAGCGTGGTCAGAGCCGGGCTGGTGACCGTGGATTTGGCACAAAGGGATAGAGACAGAATCCTCATTGTGACAAAGGCAATATGACATGTGAATTACTTTATATACATATATGTATGCATGTATAAATTAGACATTCAAAGAAGGTAACTGCTGGGTTGGAGACAGACATGGAACAGCGTGTTCTAGAAAGTTAAAAGCTTAGCCAGCATCCCAAGGTATTTTTTAATGTAGCAGAATGAAATTCCTTTGGGTGCAGCAAATGAGACACATAAAGTGTAATGCCCTGTGAAATCACAAAGAGCCACTTTCAACAGATGGAAAAAACAACTTTAATACAAAACCAAAAATTGATAGACTCTGCCTTTGATAATCCAAATACCAGGTTGCACTTTAACAGTATCCATTACTGTCTATAAAGTATATTTCGGTTGTTAAATGCACTTGCTGGTTTGTCACTATATAGAATTTAAAGTGATGAATCCTATGTTCTTCTGTCTTCTTCACTCTAAGAAATTAAACAAAGTCTGTGACAAATGGCTCCCGAGTTACCCATGCTATTTCACTCTGCTGTCTGCTGCACTTGAGCCGCTATTCTGAGTGTGGAACCAAACTCCTTGTTTTGAAGCTGGTTTTAGGAGTCCCTGTGGCAGGGGATGTTAAGAGATGTGTGTGGACACAGATGAACAGCCCCTTGCCAGCGGCTGCAGACTGGCGCCCTAGAGCCAGGGAGCTTTCCTGTGCCCTTCGAGAAGGAGCACCATCGTGCAAATGGGATGAGAGTGCTCACCTTCCCCTCATTGCACCACCTCTGAGCTTTCTGATACACACCTCCGCAGCGAGGAGTCCTCTCCCAGTTGGCCTGTGCTGTTCAGTGCAGCTTTAGGCAGCATTGGGAACATTTGGCTGAGTATTCCGAGGGTATGTCAAACCTAGCGCTTGGGAAAACTCCCTGCGTGCCAGTCATTGTAACCTAATCAGGGAAAACCTGGAGACAGCATGGGGCAGGGGATGAATCAGTGTCTTGTTCTTTCAGGAGTGCATGAAGTCAGTAGCACGTGAGTAAACGTGACACGCTGAAGACTGAGGACTCCTATAGAGAAAGGCATGTCTCACACATCTCTTGGAGTTCTCTGGAGGAGGCAGCAAACATGTGGGACAGAAGAAATGGATTTATGTATTCTGTTTGGATTTCCAAAAATAATTCAGCAAGGTCCCTTGTGAAAGACTTCTAAATAAAGCAAGCAGTTATGGGATGAGAGGACAGGTCCCCAGATGGACACATAACTTAAAAAGCGTATAGGAGTAAATGGCCAGTTTTCACAGTGAAGGGGCGTCACCAGAGGAATCCTGTGGGGATCTGTGCTTCAGCTGTTCTACATACCCGTACATGGTCGGGAGAAAAGGACAAACGACGACTTTGTGTCTGCTGACAATTCTCAGCTATTCAAGGTAGTAAAAATAGGAGTTCACTGCAGAGCGCCGTGGAAACTCTCATATATAGTGACTGACCTGATGCAATTCAGTGTAGAGAAATAGAACGTGATGAGCAGAAGGAGCAGCAATCTTAATTTTTTGTATACAGTGATGAGTACAGAGGTGATTGTAAAGTCATGAATGAGACCTGGGATTGTAGTAAGTACTTATATGGAAATGCTGGCATAGCACTCGGTCATAAAAGTAAATCATGTGTTAGGAGTTCTTAGAAGGAACAAAACAGGTAACAGGATTATGTCCTTGCGTAAATTCCTGGTGTTGCGCAGCTTGAATACTCTATGCAGTGCTGTTCCCCCATTTCAGAAAGCAAAGAATTGAACTAGAAAACATTAGACAAGAGACAAAGATGATCCAAGGATCTGGAACGGCTTCTTTATGAGGAGAGCTTTGCCTTGGAAAAGAGACGATTAAATGGAATATATGTGTATAAAATCGTGTGGAATAGGAAGGATGAGGAAGGAATGATTGTTCACTGCCTCTGTTCATGAAGGAGCTGGGGATGGAGGGAAGGACATGACAGTACATATATCAAACTCAAAGCAAAAAAAAAAAAAAGGGGAGATACTTATTCACACTGCATACTGGAGCTGTGGAACTCCTTGTGCCAGGATGTTGTAGCTGCTACAAGTTTCAAAAAATGAAAGCATAAAATTGTGGAAGAAGAATCCATCTGTGAATATGAAATACCAAAGACCCACCCCACTCTGACTCTGAAAGTTTCCAAATTGTATGCACATCACTAGAGGCTGGGGATGTGCTGCTATGTGCTTTTCTAATTCTTATATTATTCTCTAGACATTTTCTCCTGTCTGTTGCCAAAAGCAGGTTACTGGGCTGAATGAACAACATTAGGCTGAGATGTGTTTGGTTCTTGCAGTGAAAGTTGTATTGCCAGCAGTGGAAGTCAGAGCTAAAGACAGGAGACAGGCGCCGTGTTGCGTGGAGGTAAGATTCCACTGGAGACAGGTAGGTGAGGCCCTCATCTGGTGATGTTTTGCTGATTGATTGGATTGGAGGAGGCAAGGGGAAGAAGAGGTTCAGTCAGCATCTAGGATCCATTCTGAGTTCTCTGTGAGACAGTGAGGCCCTGGGAATGTTTATGGAGGCTTTTGTGCAGTGGACAGTGATCTAAGTCTATGCACTTTTTGGTGAGTGTCTGTGCAAGGGGATAGCAGCCTGCTAGCATGGATGAACCCAGATGGTCAGGAAGTTGTGGCCTTCTAGATGGACATTTTGAATGGGTTAAGCAGACACTGACTCCAGTCTCCACCATTCCCATTCCTTTGCACACTTTGTTGCTCACTGCGTAGCACAAGAGTCGTGGGGGTAAGTTCAGGGCTTCCTCTCGCTCCATGGCTGTCTTGCTGTCAGGATGGAGCCAGGTGCCCAGCTTTTCCTCTCCAGGAATCTTCCCATTTACATGCCTCAGAAATAATTCCTGTGAATTTAATTACTCACAGTTTACATGGTAATAACCCTTGGAATATTTTTTTATGGGTAAATAATGTGTATCCCCTGCGGCAGGGGGGGGAGCTGCTGGTTCCAACATTCAATTATTGCATAATCTACTTCCCATTAAATGATCAGAGAGTGAGACCAAAGGAAACTAACAGCAGCAGGAATAATTGGCAGCTACTTTGTGTTTGGGGCATGGACGTACCTTCTTAATGCTCGTTCAGAAGCCCCTACAGTTAAGGAGAACGCAGTTTTTTGGTGCTGCCGAGCGAGTGCCGCAGAGGGAGTGTCTGGTTGGCAGCGTGGTGCTGTGCACAGGGACCTGGCTAGTTCTCCGTACAAGGAGCCTTATTCCCAGAGAAGTTCCATGTGAATGAGGCTGCTCAGCTCCTGGTACCTGACTGAGTCCAGTCCTTTTTCCTCGCTGCACGTCTGGCTGCGAGCTGTATTGTGAGGGGGCCTGGGAATGCCCGGCTGCAAGATTTTGTTCAGTCCCTCTTTTCCTATCGGGCAGGCCCACAGCAGCTCCAGACGGTCACAAGTATGTCACTTTCTTGTGAGACAGTGGGTTGAGGAGTGTCATTGTCACCCAGCACCTTTGACGGAAGAGGAGGTGAAGAGGCTTGCCTGGGGCTGCACAGTATATCTGCAACAGAGCAGAGTTGGGCAGAGTCAGGACTTCATGTGTCTGTTGCTGGCGGTTACCAGCCCCATGCTCCGCTGCAGCCAGAGAAGCCCTTCTGCCGAACAGGGGTCCAGGAGCCATCCCCTCGGTGCAGGCCTGACTGATAGCCTCTAGAAAGGTGTCGTGCCAGCCCAGCTAGCAGACACATACACGATCACAACACGTGCAGGGAGAGCTACTCTGAAATGAGGTGATGTCTGACTGGGAAGTGCTTGCTCAGGAGCCCACTCCAGTCCCTGCACTGTGATTATCCTAAGCAACAGTGTGTTTTTCCCAATTTGTTTCCTTTTCCTCCCTGGTCTTTGCTATTTTTGCTTTTATTTAATGTTGTATTCTCTGTTGTAATTACATCTTTAATCTGTAATGTTGCTGCCTGCCTGACTCCCCCAGCTCCTGGCCGCCTTCAGGACCAGCGCTGTAAACAAGTCATGGTGTCTCTCAACAGCAAGGTTCCTGCTGAAATGGCTCCCTAAATAAATAAAAGGCAAATTGGATATTGGAAAAGAACTTTAAATAACATCTGAATTCCTAGGGAACTACATCTTGCATCTCTGTTAGGGACAAATGGGTTCAACATAAGTAATAATCCTCTGGAATGAAAAATAAAGAAACGCTGTTCACCAGCCTCTGTGGGCTGGAATGAGAACAGACTTTGGTGATAAATAAAAGCAAAATGCAAAGATGTCCCTGGGTGGCAGATGGGAGCAAAAGATTTAAACATCATTGGACTACAAACACACGATCTCTGAAATGTGCCATAGCCTGCCTCCAGATAGCTGCTTTGGTTATGATGGGTCTAGCTTTTTCCTCCTGTGTAATGGGAAGAAGCTAAAAGCCCTTTACTGAGACAGCATTACTGGCAGGCCGTTGCGGCACATGCTAGGCCATGACCTTCCCAGATGGAGCTGCGCCTTTGAAACACAGCCTCGTGCTGAATTCTAGCTCTTTAATGAAACGTAACTAGTTGAAATTCTCTCAGTGACTTTCTTTCTGGTCTTTCTCCATACTGATGTAATGCTAAAATCCTCCCTTGTTCCCACTTCATGTGATCTATTAATGTTTGCATTTTGATTGCTGTTTGATACTCGCCCCTTCTCCACACCTACTTCAGGAGTGTATGACTGGACGCGCCCCAGCGCAGTGTGCACATTGGCTCCTGGCATTCTTCCTCTCCTGTGCATGACGTGCCCATCCTTTTGGTTCTGGGGCAACATATTTCTGTCGCTGGGTGGACCAGCTCCTTTGTCACTGGATGCTTTGCTTCCTGAGCTGTGAAGTCCTCTGTTGAAGTAGGATGGTGCTGTCTCAAGTCTGTGACTGTGATTGAGCAGCTGAGCTCACTGTGGTGTGGGTGTGATGGCACGTGCCGTCAGGGAATCCCCATCCGTGTCCTGTCCACTGCATCAGAACGTGAAGCAGGGAGTATGGGTTTTGCTACCCTTCCTCTGCTTCCGTATGTTTGCCCCCTCAGTTACAGGCAGTGGGTATAGCTACTGCCACTACTGCCCTGCTCTTCATCTTCCTTTGCATCTCCTGGGTGCACGTTCTTCCCGAAGAAAAGCTGATTCTTGCTCCTATGAGCCTGAGCCGAAGACGAGCGCGTTTAGTGCTGTAGAAAAATCCTTTCCTTTTGAGAAGCACTTCATCTTTGCTAAAATGCAGTTCTTGGTGTGCCTGTTTATGAAACCCAGTGCCAATTATTCCCTGCCCAGCAGGGTTGTGCTGCGCCCTGGGGATGATTTAATAGCAGCTCCTGAAGAGGGCAGCATGGATTAGCTGATGCTCCCTCACGTGGAATTCTGCTTCACATTCCAGGCACGTCTGAGACAGAGCTAGTGAGACGTGAAAGAGCGTTGAAGGAATTGGTAGTAAAACTCTTGGCTCTGTGATAAGATGCCTGGACTGCGCAGACAGAGTTATACCCATTGCTGTTACTACAGGGGAACCTGCCTCTCAGCAGCAGCAGTGCTACCTGCCACAGGCTGCCGTGAAATGCGTGGTGCCTGCGGGACCTGCCCGCAGGCTGGTCCCGCTCTGCTGTCCAGGGGAGAGCACAGACACAGAAGAGCAAACCCCAGCCGCTCCCCTCTCTTTAAAAGACTGACCCTGCATATCGGAAGGATTTTGAGACTCCAGAGTTGTGGACAGGTTGTTGTTGAGTGTTGAGCACTGATGTTGCACTCAGCTCTGTGGAATGTACACAAAAAACCAAAATGAAGACACGACTCCCCTACACCAAGGAGCTTGCACAGTGGTGGGGTATGAAGTACTTTTTTCACTAGGAGGAAGACACTGGGAGGGCTAAGGGAAAGGATCAGCTTAGTTAATGAACCCTGGGAGTTTCGTGCCTGACTGTCTTACAGGTGATGAATGAACAGCTTTTTTCCCTGAAGCAGAAACCAGGATGGTCTTAAGCACACAACAAGCCTGGAAAATCACATGGAAGTGCTTGTGACATCCACATTAATACCAGATGAACTAATCAGGATTAATGTTAGTGGGAGTAATGCCAGTGGATATCACAATGATTAGACTATTATAATAATGAGTTTTCCAGGGAGGATGATGACAGGTGATTTATATACCGTACAGGTATTTCTTCTGTGTATCCCAATGGTAACCAACTCTGGCCCTTTGCTGCAAGAGGCTGGGACTTTTCCTTATCCCTGAAGTTGCCCAGAATGTGGGTCTCTTCTAACTAGTAGCTGTCCAAAAGGATCCTGGACAGGAAGGGAGAGAGGGCTGAGTAGACAAAAAGGATGCTGGTGTTTCATTCCTTAACTGCTTGGAGAGAGCTGTTGTGAACCTAGCCCTGAGACGTTTTCTGGCCTCACTGGGAAAAATGAGAACTCTGTCTGGAGATGTGTTGCAGGGACAGTTTTACAAGCACCAAAGTACTCCTAGGCAGTAAAGTGATGAAGGTCTGACTGCTGATTTGTCACAAGCTCTACTTTTCTGCTATACAGCCATCAGCTGCTGTTTTCTGTTCTGGTATTCAGAAGAAATATATCCAGTGAAATATAAACCTCCAGTGGTAAAGACAGTTTCACGCAGTGTATATGTGTACAGTGTTTGGCCACAGAAGGCCATGATCTAACTGTGCTAGGAGTCACTGTCATGTGTAATAGTGATTGCACAGAAAAAATAAGGAGCCTAAGGTAGTAAGAAAAGGTAGTTGCAATTTTCCATGTATGGCATTTCATCCTTCACCATTTTTTCTGCGTCTTTGCTAAGCACTGACTGTAGTTGTTGCCGTCTAGGATGCACAGTCACTTCTCCGTAGACTTTACACCATCTCTGTAGGCTGGCAAGAGAGAAGGAACTAGGTGCAAAGCCTGTTCTGCCACTATGTTGTCAAATTGTTCGGAAGAAATTTCTTCTTCTCTGGAACTGAAATCAGAGGACAGGAAAGCTACCCAGTAGCTTGTTGAGGATGAAGAAATGATGCAGCATTTGAAGCTCTCATGGTAGATATTGAAGCTTTTCCATTGATTTGTTGACAGAGTGACCGGGGCAGCAACGGCTGAAATTCTTTTTTCTCCTCTTGCGTTGAGGGATACCTGGATCCTTTCCAGAGTCCCATTTTGGACTTCAGGAGCTATGTGGGTACCTGCATCCCATGTGCAGCCTCATTAGTTAAATACACAACTTTCTACCTTTGATGCCCGCCTTGGGGAAGGTAACACAATATCACTATTATTCTCAGTTTTATAATAACTTTTAAAAATTAAGTCAAATGGTTGGTAATAATAATGATAATTATTTTCAGTGTAAGCCTGAAAAAATGAAAATAAGTTCAGAGCATTTTCAACATTGAATTTCCATTATGAGTATTTCAACTGCTTCCCTCTCAGTGAGGATTGTTGGTTTGTTCCTACGGCTGTGTGCATTGCACACTAAGACCTGGGCAGCTAATAAGTGGGAGATGCCACAGATGCTGAGCAAGCCTTGTTCGTTCTGATTCCTGCAGCAGGTCAGGGTTGAATAGTGAGTTGAAAAGCCAAGGCTGACACTGCTGCCTAAAAATAAGTGTCATATGTTTCAGCTGTACTTGTTTTGGGGTGCAGTGAGATCTGAGGCAGCATCTTTCAGGTGACAAAAGTCCTGTGTGTCCTTTCGTTTTCACATTGAGAAATGACTTTGGGAGAAGTTTCCAGGTGAAAGCAGCCAAAAAATTCCTGGGATTTTTCTATCGGTTTTGTGATTCCTGAGCAGGGATGGCACTGTCTGCCACAGGAAAAAGCTCTGTGCTCTGCAGTAGGTTAATAGGCTCTTTTTTTCTGCGGAAGTGCTGTAATTCCTTTCCTGTCACCGTCATCCTTAACCCTCAAGTGACAATGTGGGCTTGTTAGAGCTCTGTCCAGAAGAGACGCTGTGTTCAGATTGTAATCTGGCAGAGAGAGAGTGTCCTGAGCCAGTGCTGCTTGCCCACCCACCCCTCCATCCGGGAACTGACGATAACACGAGGAGGACTGAGCATGAGGAGATGGGATGGGTGTGACGCTGCAGTGGTTGTGCTTCTTATTTTAGTGAATTCAGAGCAATCTACATGAAGTGTTGGTTTAGGAAGTGTTAGTTTGGAAATGTAACCCTGGGCACATACACCTAGGGTTAATGTGTTATCGGTGTTATACCAGGGAACATTATTACATGCCATTTAGATACGCAAACATATTTTTATGAAAAGTGCCCCCCATCGATACTTCTGTTTTATTTTAAACAGCCCAAATCATGAAGGGCAGCTGATAATCTATATGAAAACAAGACTGTGCTGTGCTGCGCTGCGTTGCCACTTGAATGCTTAAATACCCCAGAGATTCTTTTGCAGATTTGCTCAGGTGACCGTGTCATCTTTACATGCAGCTCTGAAGGTCTCTTGGCCAGGTCCAGAATGGGAGGGAGTGCAGGCCAGACTTGATTACTAATTATCTGCATTCTGAACTTACTCTATTTGATGCTTGAATTCATCTATTTTTAAAACTGCGATTAGACTTTGCAGGTATCTCACTGATATGCAAATGGCGGGATGGGAAGAAGCCTCACACCCAAGGAGAGCTTCTGTGAGGCGGCTGTTCCTGGCGGAAGCAGCCTGCTGTGGCCGCAGGGTGTTCTGAATAGGCAACAACCAGTCATGACAGGCTTGGGGCTTGATACTGCCCTTTCAGAGAGATTCTGTCTTTGCTTAACCTCCTTCCTAGCGCTTTCTGATCTGTATTGCCGAATGAAATGCCCGATTCAGTCCTAGGTTAACTTGGTCTCTCCTTCACAATGTAGATTTACCAAGGATCTCTGCTGGGGAAATCAAATGGAGTGCCCTGCCGGGTGATAAAGACATCTGGGAACTCTTTGTCTCCTCCTGCTGAAGCATGTTAGGTCTCTTGTCACCAGCTAAAGATTAAGATGCTGCATTCAGCTCATTTGTTTCAGAAGAGAACTAGGAATACATGAACACTGCCAAGGCCTTTTCATGGTGCTGGGCTAGCTCCACAGTGAGCAACCCCACAGACAAGAGTGGACCTAGTAAGATTTACACCACGGTGAACCTAGTTCCCTGCACTCACTTTTTTTTGTGCTCTGCACACTGGTAAGATGAGCAGTTGAGCTTTTGCTAGGGAGTGTATCAAACTTGCTAATTTTGCTCAGTCTTGGATCAAGAGAGCAGTGGTGCCGCTTAGAAGCTGGAACTGTAGAGTTCAATAATTTTACCGCCAGAACCCCATTAACTAGAAAGGGGATGAAGTGATCTGTAAAGCAAGCTCTTGTCATGTCTGTCTTCTGTGCTGTCGGTTTGTCAGGCACGGACATTAGACAGTGTTCATACAGGAAAAAGTTACACTTGTCTCTCCCTGGTATGTGCCCCTGGGATGAAATGACAATACAGCACAGCTGGACTGACTGTGACACTGACAATCTTTCTAGTTTGGTAGACTAAAGAAGAGGAAAGGAAGGGCATGTACAGTGACCATCTTAAAAGCAGTGGAGAAGGGGTGATGGATACTGGGAGCACCAGGGTGTCCACTGGGGTCTCCAGGAGCTATGCAGAGCTCTGCCTTTGGAGGCCAACAAAAGAATTTCTGCCTGCCAGGGAAGAGGTTTTCCTCGGTCAGGACCTGCATAGAGTTCTGGTTCCACCTCTCTGCATGGATTCACATTTTCTTCCAGATAGCTGACTACATCCAGTGTTACTGTGAGCAATTTTTGTAGCCCGTTTGCATAGCAGGGCTCAGCTCCTGAATTACCGGCAGCTGCCTAAGTCACCAGGGGCCCAGGGAGGAGAGGTTCTGCAGCCAGCAGAGCAGGTCAGGACCACATGAGCAGGGCAACCGCATGCACCTCCTAAGTGGCAGAGCTAGTAAAGGCCATGGCTCTGATCACAATGGCTGAGTAAGGCTGGGAGGCAAGATGAGACCGTCCAGCCAGTGAACAATCAATGTCTTTGCTATGTGTAACTGGCTTGTGGCTCCATAGAGCCTCTTCTCTTCCCTACCTGCTGATGCTCTCATCTGCCCTCGACTCCTGATGCTTGCATCTGCCCTTACTGGCCTTCTGCGTTTGTTCTCTTTTTCAGCTAATCACTCTTTGTCTTCTGTCTCTTGATCCTGCCGTGTAAAACACTGGCTTTACGTAATAAAATCAATGAAATTTCTACTCAGACATGACATGTCAGACCAACCAGCGGAGTCTGAGCAAGGCAAAGGCAGCCTATAATTAACACCTCTTACGGAAGGGCAGAAAGGTTGTCTCACTGCACAGAGGCACAAGGGCATGCCCTGTCCAGACAGGCTGGCTCCCTGGCCCTTGGCTTGGCTTGCAGGAGCCAGAGTTTTGTTGGTTGCACATCTTTCTTTGAAAGGAGATGCCAGGGTAACAACTGTAGCTTGGTGTCAGCTGGCTGTTTTAAGCCACACTATGGTGCAGGCTGCTTCCAGGTGTCCTTGGGAAGAGGCTGGGTTTAGCAGCTTAAGCCATCTACTTTTCAGAATCAAACTAATCTTGTCCTATATGCTCCAAGCAGATTCTTCCCAGTGCATTCTGACCCGTGCGACTTTTTATGCTGAAGACCTTGGTCTATTTTCTGTCTGTTGTTATTTTCTATTAAGTTTTCTCTAGATACAGCATTATGCTAAGCTAATTAAAGCAAATACTGGTTCTTGATATAAAAATGAGCCTTTGCACACCAAAATTATTCTGATATAGAAGCCCTGAGAATTTATTAACCATTAACATTCATCTGCAATCAAAACATCATAACTTTTTTCCTACTAGTTAGATGTTCAGAGTAGTTAAATTTGACTTTCCAGGAATGGTTGCCAGTAGCGTAATTGAACAGTTAACTAAGTATATTAATGCAGTTTGCTTCAGTGTAATTAGAGACCTATAAAGTACATTTTAGCAAGCTGAAGGTGTTAATAGAGGCTGACAAGTTTGCACATTTTCAGCTTTGTAACATTACCTGGGCTGCTGGAGTGTGAAGACAAGGGCTAAACCTCCCAGTGCTCTTAGAACAAACCAAGGAATCACACCTGTTTTGTAGGGCCTTGGTGGGGCAAATTGTGCTTTAACATAGCAAAGTACCAGATGATTTAAACTGTGCAGGTTCCAACCACTTTGTAATCCATGTTGGAGAACTGTTAATTGGTTTACAAGAGGAGCCCACCCATGGGCCTAACTCGTGGTTGGTGCAAGTAGTGTGTGCTCCCGGAGTGCAGAGTTGGCTGAAGTTGTGCCTGGCCACGGCAGTGATGCAGCGCCAGTTTTGCGTCAGAAGTAATTAGGCAGCAAGTTGCATGGCTGCCTCGCGTGTGTTCCCCTAGCAGGGACTCACCTTCCCCAGTCTGGGGTGGTGCCACATGAGCCGTGGTGTTTTCCTGCAGCCTGTTAAATGTGTTTGCTTTACATTTCCTCTGCAAGAACAGATGAGCTCTAGATATATTGTAATGATAAACGTACATTCAGGCTACTGCAGAAAATAAGACCACAAGAACTGTGAGCACTGTTAGTTTTCCTTATCTTGTAATTCAGCTGAAACTTGAAAAAAGTGTTAGTGTTCATTACGGGGCTGGGTCCGCCTGCACGGTCAGCGCTCTGTGGAACCTCAGACGTGGCACATCCACTCAGTGTCTCTGTGTGTGGGATGCGAGGGCTGGTTAGTGGGCCAGTTAGCGGGCTGGCCCTGACGGGTTGTTACCGTCTCGGGTAAGAACTACTCCCAGACCTGAGAGCAAACCAGCACTTCTGTTGTGAGACTGTGTAGGAGAGAGAGAGGATAACAGGGCTTAGGGTGACGAGGTGACTGCACTTCTGCACTTCAGATTCAGCCTGCTAAAACTGGCCGACTTCTACATGAGATGTTTTTACAGCAGCAGGGGCTCTCCCCGAGACTCCAGGCTGAGGGATGTGGTGCAGTTTGGCAGTGAGTGTCTGCCTGGCGGGGCTGGAAGTCCCTCTCCAGAAGATGTTCCAGCACAGCCAGGGGCTCTAGGCTATGCACAGGAGTCTGGCGGGAGAGGCTCTCTGATTTTTCCCCTGCAGGTGTGTCACAGTAACTGCTTCCCAAAGTTTAGTTTTATCTTCGTCTCCATGAAAAACATCCGCTCCTGTCACAACCTGCACAGAAGAGCAAGCCATCCCCAGGGCATCTGTGGGAGATTGGCCACGCAGCCACCACTGCACAGTAGGTGTCCAGGCTGCCAGTGTACCCTACCTGTGCCCGCTGGGGTAGCAGCGCGCGTCTCTCCGCAGGCCATAATTCCGCACAGTCTAATCAAGGTACTGGAGAAGGTGTTCATTAAAGCATCTCCTCAGTGACTTCTACGATGTGAATCTGTTAGACTGCTCCCTGCCTAGAGACGTTCATGCTTGGAAATGCAGCTTTCTGCGCTGTGTGGTACTGGCCTGACAAACTGTCCTGAATTCCTCTGCTACTGGTCCATCACAGTCTCTTGGGTGCCTCCTGCACCAGAAAGATTCTCCAGGGTCTGTTTTCTCTGTCATAATCCAGTGGCTGCTTCTTTCTCTCCACTGGACCCCAGGTCATCGCAGGCTGCTGCCACTGCCCATTTTGGCTTTTGTTGTTGCAAAGATGGTCCCCAAAAAGCTGAAGAAGCAGTCAAAGCATAAGAGTTTCCAGGAGAACAGAAGTGAACTTTTTGATGCAATTCATGAGAAACCTTAACTCCACTGCAGCATATCAAAGCCAGGTCAAGGCATCTTTTAAACTTTACAAATATGACATTTGTTCCTCCAAGGCTAAACCCACACCCAAAATTTATGCACAAGTAGCAAACTTCTCTGGGGATTTTCACTTTCTCCCCACACCCATGTTCCTGTGCATCTGTGCAAGACAGGCAGTTCTGGTTAAATGTCAAGGTGTGAAAGCAGCTGGGCCAAGAGAGATGCCGTTTGACTTGCACTGCTTTGCAGCCCTCATGAAAAACACTCATGACAACTCCCTAGTTAACAACCTCTCCAGCCCTGGGTTTCATGGCAGGGCAGTGGAGAGCTCTGGGGAACTTCCAGCTGTTCTGCTTAGCCAGGTCTGGAAACGATGGTTTGAATGAACGTCGGACTCCTGAATGCCAGTGACACACTGCACAGATAAAACTGCTTAGAGCCCTAGGTGCAGGAGCTGCCTGAAACATGCCATACGGCTGAGTTCAGGGTCAAGCATCAAGAGCAGATTGTCAGAATGTGGCATCTGGAGACCCCAGGGCTCAATTTCCTGGAGCGGTTCTCCATGCATAGAGACCAGAGCACACATTGCATCACCTTCCTGCTCTCTGAGCTCTTGCATTCATCATAGACAGTGCCTCACTGAAGGTTGTAGGATGTCATCTTACACGTTTCAGAGGTTCACCAACAGGAAATTTCCAGCCTTGGTGTGGCCTGGTTGCCTCCCTCTTCTGTTAGCTGTAGACTTACAAAGAGTTGTTCATAATTTAAATATGGTGCAATGACATCAATAGTAATAATTATTGCATGCATCAAAGCTTTGGAGATTAGCCACGGATCATGCATCTAAATGGCAAATGGTTATAATAGCTCCATACGTGAAACATCAAAGTCTGCAGAAACGTTGCTCTGTTATAAAAAATACATCAGAGTGATCATTCCACTCTAAGCAAAGTGCAGAACTGTAGACGTGCGTGGAACAAATGCAACGCATTTCATACTCATTTGGGTGTTTCAAGTATGGGAAAAATTGATTCCACAGTTCCAATTGCCGATCCACATCAAGTGAAGACTGCATTGAAATGATGAGATTTCACACAATATTAGGCTTAAGTTGACTCCTCCTTGTGAAAATGTATTTATAATTAGGGCCTAGAAAAGCAAGAAGCAGTATTTGGTGTTTTAATTTTTTATATGCTCTCTGGCAGAGAAAGAAGTGGCTGGGATTGCATAAAATTCTTAAACCATGATGTTCAAGTATCCTTTTGCTGAATTGAAATGGCTTTCTCGTAGATTGAAGGAACTGCACTGTTTTCTTTGTTAGGAGAAAAGTATTCCAAACCGAAAAAAGCACAGGCTCTCTCTGCTGAGCCTGGGGACAGCTGCTGGAATAAGAAAATGCAAAACAGTCACTAGAACAACAGAACCTCTGAACTCAGCAACCGAAATTCCCAATTACAGAGGTGCTGCTGTTTCTCCTCCCTCATCACGGCTGTTTAGCTTGATCACTCCCCCAGCCCCAGTGGGACGAACAGTGTGAAGGATGCGGTGCCATGCACGCACCAACAGCCAAATCAAAGGCCCAGCCAGGTCTGTGCCTCAGCTATGAGTCTGGTGGAAATCACAGACCCTCATTAAAGTTTCAGAAAAACCTAACTGGTATGAGGACAGCATTCCAAAATGTATTTGGGGAAAACAAATATTGTTTTAACTCTATTAATAATTGATGCGTTGCCAGCAGAGTTCCTCATAGCATTAAGGGAATTGAAAATTAAAGGCACAAAGACACTACTTTAAGAAAACATCTTGATAAATAATTAATATGGCATAGGCCTACTGGAATCTGAAGAGTGTAGGTTTTAGCTTGTCTTGTCAAACCTATGCTTTCTAATACCACAGTTTCTTCCGGAATGAGAGCATGGTCATTTTCATTTTACATCGAGAAAAGCTCTAGTTGTTTATGCTGCTCAGTTGCTTGTGCTGAGCCCCTAGGATCCTAAGTAGCACATACCCAAAGATCATGGCTTTCTTAAATCAAGAGGGAAGAAAGGTTGATGATTGTTTAGAAAGCAGAAGAGAACATGTCTGTTTTAGGGAAACTGCTGTTTGTCAGGGTCAAACTGGATCAGAAGAAACCCTGGCAATGCCTGTTTAGCAATACGATGTATAAATAGCTGGGAGAGGTGTCTTGGGATGTGTAATGCCCAGGAACAGCTACTGCTTTAGTTTGTGTGTCTCTAGAGAGGTGCATTTTCAATGGTGAGGCCAATCTTGGGGACCACACTGAGTTATGCAGTGGCCGGCACTTTCCCTGTGCATTCTATCTGATGGGGATCTTAGGGACAAGAAATAGAACAACCCAGCATGCCACAGAATACAAGCCCATCGGTATGACTAAAGAAGGGCTGGACATAGAATGTGCTAAGGGAATTTCTGCATTTCCCTCCAAAGCAGCTTTCTACCACTGGTGTGAGCAAAGCCTGTGCGAAGCAGCGTTCAGAGTCATGGCTGAGAGTTTGGCTGATGCACAGTTGGAGACAGGTGGAGAGACACCGCAGTTTCAAAACAGAATACTTAGCACCATGTTAGCTAGTAGAGCTTCTGCCATCTCTGAAAACCTTTGTGTTGCTGAAGGGCATGTGAGCTCTTTAAAGTTCTGATTTATTCCAGTCCACTCCTATCTTTTAGTTTGTGATAATGAAGCAGCTTGTAAGTCAGGCGTAATTGCTGGCAGGCATTCGAATTTAAGAGACCGCGCAAGAGCATCCATAGAATTATATTTGTCATTTCATTCCTTTAAATAAAGCAAAAGTGAATGCTGCTTCTTCATTACAAATGTCTCAGTGCTTTACATGCAAAAGGTTTGTTGAGATTGATGGAATTCATAAACGCCCCTTGTTTACTACAGCAATGTTAATAATTAAGCAGAAGAGAGAATATCCATGAATGCTGTTAATAAAAACTTGCCCTAGTTCCAAGCAAAAAGCCCATGTAAATTAGTGACTGAGAACATAAGGGTGATCCGCTAGAACGATAAAGGGGAGTTCATTTTTTCCGTTCTGGATAAAGTAAATACAGCGGTCAGACAGTGGTGAGGGCACAATTACCCGGGTTGCAGCTGAGTGTGTTCTGTCTCAGGCAGATGCCCCTTTCACCATCCCCCTGCACACAGACTGCAATCATTGCATCTGCCCCATGCTGAGCAAGAGCTCACCTGTCCTGCTTGCTGCTGTGACCACTGGCAGCGAAGTCAGGCCCTTGCTGAAACTGGAATGTAAAGCCCATGGGCTGGCACCCACTGGGAAGGTCGGGCCTGACACGCCAGAGAAAGGGCTGTGGAAAATCCCCTCTTTCCCACAGTCCAAAGAAGTGGATTCCCTTGAAGAAGAATCCTTTGGTTTCAGTGCCGTTATTTCCTCTTGACTGCGTTGCTGTTCCTCTCTCCAGTATGGCTCCCCTGGCCCCCGCGGGGGCTCAGCTGGGAAAACGGGCAGCGCAATGGTTAGCGTGCAGCAACAGGGAGGCCACGGGGAAGAGCCACGCGCGGCCGGCTGTGGTGGTCAGGATGGAGTGTCAGGAGTGGCGTGCAGGAGGGCTGCTACGTGGGCAGCCTTGGGAGCTCTTCTGTCTGAGCGCCACGAAGGCCAGAGCTGCTGCCCTGCAGGGAGAGGCTGGCTGCAGGACTGTACCTTCCCGTAGCCATTCCTCCCTGTCCTGCTGCTGTGGCTGCAGCTGGTCCTCACTTCTTCGCTGTGTCCTTGCCTATGGCTCTCCGTACCTCTGCTTCCCCACCTGCCCTGCTCTGTACCCTCTGCCCTGTGTTCCTCCACCTCTCCCTGCTCCTGCCTGGTGCTACCTGCCCCACCTCCCAGCATTGCTTCTGCTGTGTCCCTCCCTCTTGCTGCTTTGCTTTCCTGGTGTAGAGGCCTTCTATCCATCCTGCTGCTGGCTGGCAGGATGAGCTTCCATGCCTGCCAGACAGCCCTGTTGTTATTTAAAGATGCTAACTCTGGGAGCCTCATCCCCATCGGGCAACGCTGAGAGTCTGTCTGATTTAAGAAAGCAGGGAAACAAGCCAGTCAGAGTTATCTCCATCTGAATCATATTCTAGGAGTGATTAGCTGCCTGAACTTACACTGTAATTATCAGTGCTGAGTGGCTTCTGCACATCATTGCCCATTTTTCTGAGTGTTTTTATATAAGTTCATAATGGAAAACGAATAAAGCCTTAGTTCCACTCTGATTTTGACACTTGTGCCAGAAAATATCTGAAGATGAACATTTTTGTGTTCACAATAGTTAGATTAATATTTAATTTGCTGGCATCCAGCAAGCTGATTAGTTTTCCTCTGATATGGCTCAACTTTGTAATTACAGGAACTGGCTCCTCCTGGTTTGTGCCTGGGGTAAGAGGCTCAGAGACGGTCCTGACATCACTGTGACCAGGATTTCACCAGGCTGATGCACTGCAAGGTTATCATCATCTGAAATCTCTGCTCCAGGAAAGAGGTACAGACTAGGACCTGCTCCATACCTTCTGAGGACAGAGAAGATCTGTCCTTGGTTGCATTTAAACTGAAGGTAGTGAGAGTGGAAACAAGATGCAGCCATACCAAGTCTCAGGGAACGCATGATATTTGCCTGCTGCTGCAAGCCAAGCCTTCCTTGGTGACACAGCCCATCTGGTGCTGCAGGCGTAGGGGAGATACCGCAGCACTACAGTTTGTCTTACACTGCGGGTGGGCAGAGCTAACCGCGACACTGGAGATCCCCCCTTGATGGTGATCCTCTGCTGAGCCTGGGGGATGCTGCAGGCGGGTGCTGCCAGGGACAAGCCATTGAACCACCCCCAGCGCCACCATAGAGGCAATCTCAGAGAAAGCTCAGTGTGGCATGGGGGACTAGCTAGCTCGGGGCCTCTGTTTTGCCACAGCCATTAGCAGATGTTCGTGAAAAGCCTATAGCAGACAGGGCATGAATTCCATGATTACTTGCCTGCGGTCCTCAGAGATCCTGCTCACGGTCCTTCTGGAGTAGTGGTTATGCCTGACCATCACACTGAACTAGCAGGTGGGGCTGTGCTCCAGGATTGTCTCTGAAGCCTCTTGAAACCCGTGAATACATCTGGGCTTCACGGTGTTCTGGGCAAAGAGCCATCTTCAATTCTGGAGTCATACTGCCCTTCCTCTTTCAGCCTGATACTGAGTAATTTCACTGGCACCTCGTGATTCCTGTGTTGTGAAAACAGGGGCTAGTGCACATTCGGTGTGCTCTGATGATCCCTCCTGCTAGGGACAGTCCCGCCTTCCTGACTGCGTTTGTAGGCGAGTTGTCTGCCTGAGTTTTGCTGGACCCTCCTGAGGTGGGCAGAGGGCTCTGCCTGCTCTCGGGGAGGCAGCGGCGACAGGCAAACTTGCATCCTTTGTTCCCAGGACCACGTTCCCAGTGCTTCCTTCACAAATGGGACTGCCACCTTCGACTCAGTCGTCCAAGTGATTAAGCCTTCCCTATTTGCTCAGAGCGCAACTATGGCTCAGAATCAAATTCAGCCTTTAGAATTAACCCATCTGTAATGTCCATTAAGTCTGGATTCCCCTGACCAGCCATGCAAAGTAACATCTCATCTTAGTGCCATATTCATCTTGCACTGTCAGTTTTACCCAACTCCTAAGCACTCAGTAATAGCAGGACTGTCAGGGTGTTGGTTATTCATTAGTTTTCACTCACTTGAAGAATATATCGTTGTCATAATACGGCACACTGCACTGGGAACAAACTCCCCATGCAGACAGGGATTAGGGCCATTTTTCAAATGCTGCTGACTGTTAATTTGTACATTGTTTGAAGGAAAAAGGTTTTGTTAGAGCTCCATATTAAGCATTACTTTGACAGAGCATAGTGGGCAGTTTTCTCATCCTCTCTGATAGCTAGGGGACAAATGGGCGCCGGTGACAGGGAGGCAGATCGCTAACCCTTATGGCAGCATGTGCCCCACACCCCATACACAGTTCTCAGTCGTGCACCCAAAGCTAATCAGGTGAACCTCATCAAAATCCACTTGTTCAGCAGCTGACTGTACAATAGCTGCTTGCTGCTCAGCCTCCATCCCTCATCACTGTCCTCCAGAACTGTCTGCCAAAACTTGATCAGTGAGAAGTTTGGATATTTTGTTTAGCTGCAGCACAATCCTGGCTGGGTGAGAAAAGCACCAGGCTAGTGGACCGAGCACTGGTAGTAGGCAGTCAATGGGCAGCTGGTCTGTTCAGGAGAGGGATGGAGGATAAGAGGGTAAGTCTGGTAAAACTGGGAAGGAAAAGTTCTTCTTATATGGGAAGAGGTGAAGATAGCCACAAGTCTGCAGGCTGGTGTGGAGGGAACATGTCTGTGGTGAGAAGGGGAGACCATTTCTTGCCAGCTATAAGGTTCCTGTTGTGTCCCCACCACTGAGGAGTGCTGGGACAAGGACCTTCTGCAGCAATATTCTTGCTGAGACGCAGTGCACCTCAATTCGTGTGTGCAAAGGGCGAAGTGGGAGGTGTCCCGTGCCTGTGCAGAGCTGGCTTCTTGTGAGCTCGGGGAAAGCAGGTCAGGCAGCACCCTCAAGTCTGTCACCTTGCGTCTCCTCAGGCCAGAGGACTGTTGGGTTCAAGGGCAGCTTAATGATGGAAAGAAGAATTGATTAATGTTCAGAACTGCTCCATTATTGAGCAACTAGAGCAGATCTTTGTATTAAAGCTGGATAACCTGGGGAGAGGGGAAGGGGTAGGGCTGTATGTCTGAGCCAGGGCACTTGCTATTCTCAGCTCTTCTGAGTTACCCTTCATCATCTGAACAGCTGCCCCCGGAGAGCTCTGGGAAGGAGGGATGGCAGATACTGTAGAGCTCACAGTTCAGCCACTGGCTCCCACGAGCTGAGTGTCCTGTTTGCTTCTAGACCAAAGCAGCAAGTGGAACAGCTGCTCCTGATGGAGTGTTATGAGCTGCGACGTGTCTCTGGACTTCCTTCATGAAAGGCAGAAAAACAAAAGGGAAAATTAATCTCTCAGGGGCAAACAAATCAGCAACCTCTGCTACAGCTCGTAGCCTGCTTAAACACAGGTCTGGACTAGAACATTTGTTGCAACCATTTAGTGACCCATGCTCTTCCCAGATTCATCTTGTGAACTGGAAAAAGCAATTTGTCTGCCCATGTGCCCTGACATACTGATATTTGTTAAATCCACATGCTTTGAAAGCCCTAGAATTGAACTACTGGACATGTAGAGAGAAAAGCAAATAAAGCCGGCTGTGATATGTCTGTTGCATCTAGATAATATTCTGATAAGGCCTGACATATTACCTTTATGTCTTAAGGCCAGGCAAGCCTCATGGGGTCCCACCTTCATCCCAGTCATAAAGTACAACGAGGCAGAAGAAGGCGAGTTTGAGAAAGAAGAGCCAGGAATCCTATTCGCCCGTAGAGGTCTCCGAGTGCTTCCTTTCCAAGCTTTCCAATTCACACCGTGCTGTCCAGTTCATCAGTTAGCTGGCACTTCAGCGGGCCCTCTCTGTCTTGGTGCCAGGCCCACGCACACTGCCTTGCCTCTGGGGTGCCAGCCTCTGCAGGGCCTGGTGCCCATGGCTGCCCAGGGTGGCTACAGCACTCCCCCTTGTGCTCTCTTCTCCTTTGCAGAATCTGACGTTCCTTCTTTGAAAAATTCTTGCAGCAGGAAAGCCCAGGCTGGAACCAAGTTATCAATGAAAAGAACAATATGAGTATCACCTGTGAACTGAGGATAGATAATAAGCCAAGGCAAACAAAAGGCGCACAGAGGGTAATTAAAACCACAATACCTAGGGGTATTTCTAAATGAAAAAAATTGTCTTCACACTGAAATTGCAAAATGATGCATCTCAGTGTATTAATTCTGCCCAAATTAGCAGTGCCTAAAGAACTGCTGACATTGTCTGCTAGCTTCAGGGAGTCTGATGGGGTGAGCAGAGCAAGCGAACGTTGGTCTCCCCGTTCCGCGTGGCTTGGTCTTTGGGACCACGGGTGGGGAGGAGGCACTGCATTTCTGCGTCTGGCTTCCCCGCTGGCCTGCAGCTCCCTGCGTCGGGGCCTGAGCGACAGCACGTGGCCTGAGCTCTCTGTGCAGGTAGAAAGGGAGCAGGCGGGCGCAGGATTTCCCCAGCAAAGGGCTGGCTCGCTCAGCCAGCTGCTGCTTCTCTGGCTGCCATTTTGTCACATTATTCCTTCATGTTTTGAAGTAGGGGAGAAAAGTGGAGCAGATGAGGATCAAAATCTTTGTGGCGTCCAGCACCTTTCGTGGGGAACTTGGAGCGAAATCACAGAAATCTTCCAGGAGATTGGTTCATTTTTAATGATAGAGGATTATAGTTTGTTTAATTCAACCTGAGTGACATAATATCTTTCATTTGGACTTATTACCAGCAGAGCAGTTAGTCAGTTGGAAGCAGACCTAGGGCAGAGCATTTTGTCATTATTTTAAATTTTCTCTATCTGACAAAATTGAAGGCCTTGAAAAGACTAGAGCCACTGTAAAGGATAGAGCATCAGAGAATAGGTCACACAGTGTATTAAAGAATGAAAATTGATTCATTCTTTCCTCTGTTGAATAAGCAGCTGTACTTTGGTCCCTGTGATCCATGAAATAAGCTGTCAGGGAAATAGGAAATGTGCCACATTTGAACTTCAGTCATTGATTCCGTTCTGATCCGAGGTGCAGTATTAAAATGCATTATGGTGGGTGCAGAATCTGCAGCAGCGACAGCAGCTAGGCCTGGCTTGCCAGTCAGTTGTCTGGGCTATTTGTTATTAAATTAATCAGTGCTTTACAGTGCTGAGACTCATTTACTTAGGTCATCTGGTCAGAGCCAGCTAACAGGAGGAATTTCACAAAAGCGACATTAGTTACTTTTAAATAAAATCAGAGGTGACAGAGGAGGCTCGGGAGGAGTGGTTCTAACAAGATCTATTGGCCCTTTTATCTGGAGAAACAATTTTGAGGCAATTCAGAGATTCTGACAGTAATCAATGTAAGAAGGGGTAGCAGAGACTTCTAGAATATGGGATTACTAGCTGGAGCACGTTAGGCCAATTAATGCCTGCAACTTTAATAGACTGCCTAGCTGCAAAATTAAATGGAGGACATTCCCGTTATTGCATAAAAGCCATACTTAGTTTCATTTTTTATAACAGAACACATACTCCTTTACACACCTTTTCCCAAGTTAAAAAATTAACCTTGTTGTGCTGTCCTTAAGTAGTGTACGGAGGACTGCCTGTACCTATTATTTGCTACAGTAAGTCTGTTTTAACCATACTGAAGTGTCTTTTGCTTCTTTTGTGAGTTCTTACAAGTTTTATTAAATAAAACATAATCTTTGCTGCCTTTGCTTTATTTGCCTCAAAATTGTGATTCATAAAGATGGATTTTTATAATTAAGGTAGATAGGAGAAATAACCCCTATGTATAATTTAGAATGTTGAAATTATAGACACTATCTAACTTCTGCTTTAAATCACAGGAACAAACTGTTCGCCATTAGCAGCCCTAATTAAATCCATTTTTCTATGAGTTTTTGGCAAATTCCATTTTAGTAAAGCTGTATTAAGCTCTCTTTTATTTCCTCTTGCTTTGCAGAATTCTCTGTTTGAGATGAATAATAGGTCGAATATGCTATGTGACGGCTCTGTAGACTCCAAAGATATAACATGAAAAAATATATTGTTCTGGAAAGCTGGCATTAAGAACGCTACTGAGGATTTAGAAGCATCTCAACTACCAGACAGGTAAGAGCACTACCATTTTGGCCTGGGGAGTTCATATGTGGTGCAAGAATTGGCAAACATCATGTAGCAAAGAGGCTGTTGAAAGGTGGAGGAGGTTTGGAGAAGGGGAAGAGAGGGAGCGTGCTGAAGCAAGCAGCCTGCAGTTCCCCCGCGACACCGCGCATTCAGGTGTTGCACTCCTGAGCCCTGGTCTACCACCTGCTGTGCCTTGCTCCTGTTGTCCTAGGCCTTTTGTGAGGATTGAGCAGTTGCAGAGGAGTGGAGAGGAGAAAACTTTCTGAGGATAGTCAACTTGGCTTTTCTTCAGTATGTGCAGTCATATGGAGATGTGTTTTCTGCAAGGCTGTGCCGAGTTGCCTGTAGCATCTGTCTGAGTCTTTGTGTTGAACTTGTCTAGCAGGGGCCGTGCTCCTGCTGAACTCAGACCTGTTTCTGGACATAGATCAAAACCAGGCCTGGGTCACTGGTCCTGTGCACAGACAGCTTTGTTAGGGTGATGCTCACTGATGACTTGTCTGAGGAAGCAATGCACAGACAGAGAACCCACCTGAAAGCCTCTCATTTTGCAGTCCTTGTGTGTGAAGATTAACTTACTCCCAATAACCTGCAGTAGTCGCAGAGCAGCAGGCTTACTGCTATCCTCAAGCGGCTCCATCATTCATTTACTGTAACAATTGGCTTCAGCCTTCGATTTCCTCTGCGGAGCATATTGGAAAGAGAGAGGCTGAGCTGTGAACATTAATAACAATGAGTAATAACAGTACGAGTACCACAAGCTTTAACAATCAAATGAATCAACAATCAGGAGAGTTTCATTAATAAATACTTGCTGGGGTTAGATGACAAGGGAGCTAGTGCCAGAGGTGTGTGTATCAGTTAAAGGCACTTATCTAGTGTGATCCACCTCTCTGCCCCTTTACTTACCTGGTGGGTCCCATATTCTCATCCATGATCTGTCATGGAGGGGGCAGAGGCCAGAAGGAGCAAAGGAGCAGACAGCTTGGGCTGTGTTGCTCTGTTGGTATCTGTATTGGGTTTATGCAGCAAGTTTTTGGTAGCGGGGGACCTGCAGGGGTGGCCTGGGTGAGAGGAGACGAGGAGCTGCTCCTGTGTCAGACAG
>JAVKLA010000061.1:19736423-19824098 GCA_034782735.1 Sagittarius serpentarius | reverse complement strand
CTGTCTGACACAGGAGCAGCTCCTCGTCTCCTCTCACCCAGGCCACCCCTGCAGGTCCCCCGCTACCAAAAACTTGCCGCATAAACCCAGTACAACAGCGGCAGCAGGTCATAAAGAAGGAACTGCACAGACACTGCCACACCTGGAAAGAATTTGTGTTTGCTCTGAAACCTGTGCAGGTGTTCTGGCTTTTCCTTACTGAAGCTGAGCACCTTTTCCTTGCTTCAGCCTGAATCCACGTCCAGGAAATCAGAAAGTGCATTGCAGAAGACTAGAAGAATGAAACCGAGGTGTAAGGCAGAAACTTGCACCCTTAGTTTGCCTTTTGAGACTGAGGCTTATGATAGGAACTGGTAAAAGATGTAGAAACAAGGTTAAAGAGAGACTTTTGATGGAACGTTTTGTTTCCAGGAATAACAGTTATCAGCATTTCTTAGCATACAGTATAAATTTGCATGCCTGACTTTTTTGATCAAGTGTCATATTTACACCCGTGAACACCTCTGGGTTTGTGCTCCTGAATAGAGGGCTGGAAGTCTGGGGAGACCTACACTTCAGGTCAAGCCTTTTCTCCAGTTACGAGCTGATTTCAGAGAATGTCCAAGAGTCGTACAGCTCTTGGGAAATGTATTTCAGTCACCCATAAATTCATTTGTAAAGCTTCAGAAATGCCTTTTCCTTTAAGCTTTTCAGTGTTCCAAAATGCAACATGTGTGATCTGTGAAGAAGGGGATGCTTTATGTCCCTACAAACGCAGACATAATCATGTTTGAGAACATCTGAGCTTATTCATTATTCATCTAGGCACATGCGTGTGTAATTCTGGCAATGCGTGAGTGACTTTCCCCGCTATTGTTGCCCAGGAGGATGCACTGCGAGGCAGGGAGCTTAGGTTTTGTTCCGTTACCTGGTGCTGACCGAATGCATGGCCTTGGGAAAGTTATCTGGCCTCTTTGTGGATCATTTTCTCAAAAAACCAAAATGGGCAGAATGAAGATTGTCCACTTACATATCCACTAGAAATCTAAATTCAAGTAGAAAGGCAGTCAAGATATTCTGAGAGGAAATGGAGAAAATATTTGAGAATTTGGTGTCTGAGCCACGGGCAGGCATTTGGAAAAATTCCTGTTGAAAATCCCCTATATGTCATAAACCACAGCACTTGTCTGCTGCCAGCATTGATGTATCAAGTGTATAAAAGGTCCTTCTCCATTAGCTGCATGTATTTCTGTTGTGTGGGGTACTGGTGCATCTTCCATGTCACCCGTGCCACGGGCTGCTAGAACCATCTTGTAGATTCTGCTTGTTTTAGGGAGATAATGCTTTGTTTCGTGTATGCACACACACATTTCTCTAACTGCTGTTCAATATTCTACATAAAACTCCTTGAAATGTTTTCAGTGAGATCAAGTAACTTGTAAACCCATGATTTACTTAAGCAGGATTCTTGTGTACATGTAGCTAGCTGGTTGTTCGTTGCACCTCCGCTTTTCAACTTGTGTCGGGCTGGTGTAATCTTTTACTGGCATGTATTTTGCACGCACGGCCTCTTTCTGGTTGTGCGTGAGCTAATGGCGCTGCTGTTCACACCTTCCTGTGCATGTATTGCAACACCTTCCCACACATACAATTAAAAGGCAAAACTTAATTTTGCAGCAATTAATTGTGTTAGCAAAATGGTTTTTAAAACACTCCAGAGAATGTTCTGTCAGCTTGACACATGAAGGTAAGGCCACAAAATGAATTTTGTTGACAAAATAATTTCAGGGTGTTGATAAAATGCGTTTTGTCTTCAGAGTGAAAAATACCAGACTGACAAATACTATTGTCCTTAGAAGTGTTTTTTCAGCTGTCAGTCAATTATTCCCTTTTTAAGCCAGCCAATGATAGTTCTTCATAGCTGAAAAAGCTTTCGTAAAAGATAGCATAAAGCTCTGAAGGACAAAATAATTAAACTTTGATTTGTTGCTTTCAAATTGAAAACAGCTTTGTTACTTTGATGAACAAGGATTGGTTGCCTGTGAAGTGGAAACAGGTGGCAAGCATTTGATGGAGATTTGACACGCGTTGGGCAGAAGAGAGGGTGGATTCAGAGCTGGGTTTCTTGAAACGGCTGTTTGTTTGAAAACTTACTGCTAGACTATTTGAATATGTTGCGAGCCTTTAAAATGGGCTTCCTGCAGATTTCAGAAGCCGTTTGCGTGCACGCAGAGGTCTCATTTCTTCTTTCCATTATGTTGTGCTTCTTGAGCATGAGGGAAGGGACGCACAGCTGGTTTTCTGCCCGCAAGCACGCGGCGCGGGCTGGGGGCGGCCGGCAGCTGCGCGCTCGCGGTGGGGCAGGGGCTGGCATCGCCCGCCCGGTGAGGGCCTCGCCGGTGGGGCTCTGCTGCCTCGGTGCCTCTGCCGCCTCGGTGCCTCCCTGCTCGTGGGGGGCTGCAGGGCTGGAGCCCGGGCGCTGGCCGGGCCCGGGCGCTGGTGGGGCAGTGGGGGCCAGCGGCAGCTCGTGGATGATGGCTGGAGGGCCTGGGGCATGGGGGCCCGCTCCTGAGCAGCCACGCTCCTTCCCGGTGGCTCCGTTCCGCTCCTGCGGGGCTGGGCTGCCTCACCCCCGGTGAGGTGCTGGCTGCCCCTTGCCACCCCCGGTCACAAGACTGACCCCACTGCGGCCAGAAGGCCCGGGGCTTTCATCTCGCCCATTTGTAGGACGGAAAGCCTTTCCAGGGTGACAGCCCAGAGGCCGCTGGCTCTGTGCAGAGCAGGGCAGGATAGGCCGAGGCTTCCTCGCTCTCTGCTGCTCAAGGCGCTGCTGCAAGGCGGAGGCCGTGAAGCGGAGAGGGCGGGTGAGGCTGCCGCAGCACGCGGCAGGGGAGGCAGCGCTCGGCAGCTGCCTGCTTGCACGGTCTGCAGACGTTGAGACTTTGCATCAGTGTTTCCTATGGTGACCTGGTGACATCAACAAAAATGTGCCTCTGGAGCATAGGCTGGCACGGCTTACAAACGCTGATACCATCACCAGGCTTCTGGTTCAACCTTAATAATATGTACATAGAAAAAAGATCTCTGTGTCCTTTCAGCAACCCCCAGGAACACTAGGCCCCTTATCATGACAGCTGTATCAGGTCAAGCCCAGAAAACCAGTGCCGAATCTGATGAGGTTTTATTTTTTAGTGACTGGACCAAGGTCCTGCCTGGTGCAGCCCAAGGAAAGATTAACCAAGTTACATGTAGGGGTAGTTGCAGTCAATATAATTTCAGTCACTAGGTGCATGGAGCTGTTTCTCCTAGATGCCGTTTTGGGTAAGGATCTCTTGAGCTCTCTAGCCATTCTGCTGCTTCCCAGGACATTTTTTCTGAAACCCTTTGGTTTCTTATTGGGATCTCAGCTTCAACAGACACATCCCCTTTTGTCCTGCAGCACAGAAAAGGAAGGAACAAAATCTTGTGTTATGCATGAACTGGACTCTACTGGGATTTTTGAGGAAGCTTGAACTCAAAGAGATGGTCTTGTGGTGAGGTTATGATGCTTCATTGCCAGGTTGTATTTTTTTTCCTTCTTTTTCAATACTGGCATAACTAATTACATTAAAGCATAAATGACCTTGTTGGAACAGCTAATCTTAGTCAAATGAGTGTGCCACTCCCAGAAGTCACTGGAATGACACGTAGCATAATAGCTCTTTAATATGTGGAACATCTGTTCTTCGTTTTTGAACTAATCAGTGACTCTTCCTCGTTACCTTCTCTTACCAATGCCAAAGTGAGCCAGTCATCCCTGGCAAAAGATCTAAACTTTTTCACTTCTGGTTGGATGGGGTTTTGAAGCCACTGACAAGAAAATAAGCAATTGAAACTATAGATCATCTGAAATCCCAGTTACAATTAATGTCTGATAATTAACTAATGGTAGTTAATGGCACTGGCTAATAAATTAACAAAAGCACAGTTTCTGTTTTGGAATTAGAGTAATGGGGATACTAGTAGCAACAATTAGCCTTCAGTCTTGCTTTTAAGGGGGACTGTCTTTTGCTTTAGGAGCAGTAGGATTGAAACCCCTCCAACAAGCTCAGCACAGTGAATAGTCTTTTAAAATGTGCTAATAAATATGAGAGCCCTCAGTGACCATCCAGTCAAGCCACACCATAAGCAGAGCTAGCTGTCTGCATAAATAGCTGCTCTCATTGCAGCAGTGCATGGGCTACTTAAATGCCGTTTCGGGAGAGCCAGGGGAAGAGATGGGCTTCCCCAGGCCCTGGAGGGTGGTGAGCTCTGGTTGTTTCCCTGCTGAAGAACAGCCCCAGCGCTGTCTTCCCCGGGCACTTCTGTGCCTTGTGCCAGGGACACTGTCATGGGCAGAACGTGCCTCAGGTGACCGAAGAGCCATGTTTGGCTTGTTGGGCTCAAACCAATCCCTCCGGCTTGGTTCAGGGAAATACGACATGGCCATTCCCTGGGGGAGCTGGGATGTCTGAACATTACTTGCTGATTGAATTTCAACAGAGCTGTGCTTTCCCCTTCCGTGCTGTCTGTCTTTAGCAGGCAGATAGCAGCCTGGCTTCTCCCTGCTGGGGTGTGGAGGACAGGGAGAATCAATGCACGCCTACTAATCTGCCTTCAGTTCACATCTGCCTTTTAGGCTGCTTGGTCCCGTGGTACAATCACAACAATGCTAGAATAACACCTTAAAACCAATCATTTTTATGGGAACACACGTAGTATAAAAGGTCTGACTGTCTGTGCACGCATATACCATCAGTGGCTATTACCCAATAAAGCTGTCAGATAGAGAAACATCACAGCAAGTCCTTGAACAGTATCTCCTCAAGTTTAAACAGAGAAAAAGCTCCTCACAATTCATTTCTCGTAAAAATAAAGAAAAGAGAATCAATACAAGCTGAACAAATGAATCAGGGTTGCTTCCTATAGACAAGGAGAGAAATAGGGTTTGCGACCACAGGTGCTGGCTTTGGGCGGGCAGCCCACTGGCCATGCAAATCACCCTGACAGACTTGGCAAGAGCCCTCAGCTGCTAAATGCCAGCGTTGACTGCATGCATTGCCTTCTCCCAGAATTTGACTTTTATTCTGGAGAGGAGCAGGAGCCCAGGGTCCTTCCCGATTGCTGACAGGCCAGGGTCTGCCAGACAACCCTGTTCTCTCTGCTTCCTCCACAGTGAGAACGGTCTTGGCACAATGACAAACCTGGAATAATAAGCAGGGTGTAAACAAGCTGCTCTGTTGCACTGGTGTCCTCATGTCTGTAAATGCTGTCAGTGCCCTCCTCCACTGCGTGCAGATGCACCCAGAAATTCTGGGCTTCATCATCCCAGTTTTGCAGCAGTTCTTGGCCCCTAAAGGAGCTGTAGAAAGTGCTTTAATTTCTCTGTAGTGATTAGGAACACAGTGCTTCCTTCATGACATACATACTATCTGTGCTTCTGAGGATCCTGCACACTGAGCCCTTTGTATTTCTCTCTTCACAGTGTGAGTCCTACAATGCTCCATTTAATGGATGTTATTTAGGTTGAAAGGTAAGCAGCTTAAATGCTTTGCTTTCTAGCATCTGTGTCCTGTTAGAGCCATTTCTCATTCACTCTCAATTGCACATTTTGTTACATGAACATGTTTAGATAGAACAAGGGTTTTTTTCTCCTTCAAATATTTATAGTGATGACTTGTGATGTAATCAATAGGGTTTGCAGAATCTCACCCTGCACCATCGCATCTTTATTCTTCAGAATGATGCTTGCTGCAATATTATAGCTAGGACTGACAAGATAAAGCTGAGTTAAAACAAATTGCACATTATCTGCTTCCATCCTGCTGTTGAGATTGCAAAAGAGAACAAATGAAATTCTATCAAAGAGAAACTCTTCTCCCTCCTCCCAAGCAGAGGAGTGGCAGCTACTGAGGCAGACCAAAAGCAGCTCTGACAGAAACTGCCGAGGTGGGGCTCCTATGCCCTCACCCCCAGCAGATGACCAAAGCGCTCTGCGCCAGGCTTCCAGATCCGCATCCATTTCGCCTCCATGCTAGATCCCGAGCACATCTTTTGCAACCCCTCTTCAGTCTTTGCTCAGTCAGCTCCTGGGGGATCTCCAGAATTCAGCATGCCTTTACAGGCCATGCAGGAGGATGGTCTGAGCTCTCCTTCTACTGCAGCACACCCAGGAGGTGCAGCAATAGCTCGCACCCACAGTTGCCTGGTGTCCTTGTCTCCTTTCCCCAAGAACCACTGCAAGGAGAAACACTTTCAGGGAACTGGGATTGTAAGACAGTTTTTTCCTCCTCATCACAGCCAGCAGTGAGTCAGTTTTCATGGGCCCAAAGAACGCTGATGTCCCACACAGTCCCAGCAAGAGATGCTGGCAGGATCCCTTTGTGGGCCAGTCTGAATGCTGGCCATCTGCTCTGCCAGGCCTGCATCACAAAGTCTGAGTATTTGATGCTGCAGGCCTGCTGCGAACCTGCCTCTTGCCAGCACACGCTGCAAGCTTTTTTTGAAAGACACTGGGAAAGCAGGTGGGCTATGGGGGGGATTTGGCTGATGTAGCGTTTGAGCAAAGTGCTGTTCAATATGGATATGTGTACTCTGTGCTGAACCAAGAGACAACAGACCTTCATGTAGTGAGGAATGAAATGCAGCCTTTTCAGGAAGCCACATGCTCCTGTAGCTGATGAGGAGTTGAGAGCATCTTCCCACAGAACTGCCCAACTAGGGGACTCGGCACAAAGTCATTGGGCAGTGTTTAATAACGTCCATGTGGCTCCTTTGCGCCGTGGAATTATCTGACTTTGTCTCAGTCAGTGAGAGCGGGATCTCTTTTGGGCACAGAAACTGCATTAAAGAACATTATGCTATCGTTGCTCTGGATGGAGCTGTCAGGAATTGCTGCTTCACTTGGCTGGAAGGTGGCTTCACTCTTTTTGTTGTATGAGGTAGGTATATTTAGGTTCACTTGACAGGAAGCCGCTTCACTTCAGCTAGAAGGCACTGCAGACAGCTCTGGCTTAGAGGCCAAAGAACTTCCCACTCCTGTTGCTGCTGCTGTGAAAAAGAAAAAAAAAAAAAGAATTTCTCAAAAATAAACCACATTTGGCCTGTAAGCAGAGAGTGTAGCTTGGCAGATGGCAAGGGAGGAAATGAGGGATCAGGCCCTGGGAAAGATACAAGCAAAATACCATCTGATTTCTGTCTACTTAAAAGCCAGTTCCTTACTCGGAAAAGTCGCAGACTCTGCCTCGGCACAGCTCCCTGCCTCAGTCTGTGAGTGCTGAACCGGGGACTCAGTTTGAGCCTGAGAGCTGCAGAGGAACGCTTAATGATGTGACTGCTACCCCAGAGGATAATTACTGATCTGAACTACCTGCAACACCCCTGGAAAGCTGTTTAGCATCAAAGATGTTATTTAGCTAGCCAATAGCAAAGTAATTTTCAAATACTCTAGGAAATAAATTTCTACAGATTTTGAAGATACTAAAAGCCATAGATCATTATTACCTGGAATTAGGAGTTATTTTTCCTAATTCTGTGTAGAAAAGTAAGGCACATGCTGGTAGGTGGAAGGAGCAGCAATCCTATGTAGCCTTAGTGCCTTGGTTGAGAATATTCTGGGCATAGTGGAGCCAGGAAAGACTCTTCCTCCTTCTTCTTAGGGACACAGAGGCATTATCTCCAAGCCCATCATTCCTGAAATGCCTTTTAATTGCTGAAGGGCCAGTTCTGCCTGGGACAAGTCCCTGAGCAGTGTCCTCCTGGGCACTGGACCATGGTGAGCTCTGCCGGCACCCAGGCCCTGGACAGCCCCAGGCTCTAGCTGGCGGCTTAGTCAGGACCTCAGTGGCAATAGCCCATGGTTCTGTGGCTGGGGGAGGTTTTGATGGCCACACCAGCCAGCCAGCCGCCTGCTTTTACATCTGGACCATCCTGCCTTGGGAGGTGTGTCTGGCAAAGCACTTGGGCTGCCCTTGGCATTGCAGTCCAACACCAGTTAATGCAGCTCAGCAGGGAGTGCGCCACATGCACAGACAGTGACTGCAAGATGTGGCATTTGTGCAAAGACGTGTCGGTGCCCCATGCCAGTGTGCTTGCCTGTGGCCACGGTCATCTTTGCCTTATTGTCGCTAGAGTTCAGTTAGTATTTTGTAGCATATACGTGGTGGGCCACCCCCTATTTCTGTGTTAAGGGAACATAGCTAACTACCCTGGGCCAGCTGCTGGTGCACGCCCTGGGACTCATTCTGCCTATGACTGCCCACTGAACAGAGGTCCACAGCTGTGGAGCCGGGTGCCTGTGACCCTCTCCTGGCCTCCTTCAGATGCACACAGAACCTTGTGAAAAGCAGATGCAGCCAGCCTCCTTGTTGATGCTGGGAGTGTCTTGCACCTGCAGTACTATCCCATTCTAGTAAGGATGCTGTTAATAAATGTAGGGCTTGAAAGTGCCAGTCGGGACCAAAATAGTAATGAAATTACATCATAAACGCAGCAGGAAAGCTGACGCGGTTCCCTGTTAAACAGCTCAGCTGTATATCCCATTTCATAGAGCTCTGAGGAGGTACTGCAGATTCTCTCCCCCATCCCATTCAAAGGAGCCCTGTCTGCATTGAAAGCCTGTAATTTTTCCAGAATATCAAGGGTTTGGTTTCTCTAGACCTGATTGCAAATCCAGGAGGCCTTTGTGTGTATTTCACAGGGCTCTGTCCCTGCAAACAGACTCCTTTGGTTTTCAAGCTGGCCAGGCCCAGGACCTGCTCTGTGTTCTCTCCCTTTGTATTTGTATCACTGTTCTATTACAGCAAGGTGCTGCAGAGGGGAGATGAAAAGAAGCTTGGAAGTCTGTTTCTATGAAAGTGTGAATTTATTTTTAAATCTCTTGAATTATTTACTTTGTCTGCCTTTTTTTAATGACAGGTGAATACGTTTATGACTTCTTCTCTTTCCCAAGGTAGCACTTGGCATGAAGGGAATTAATTACATGTAGAGTAAATGCAGCTGATGTTAATTTTCAAGTCAAGTTTCAGCTTTGCTGAAATTTCAGAAAGAAAGTAGTGTTTTATAAATTAAACTCTGCTTTGTGTGCCTTCTTTCTAAAGAAGGCTTGGCATTTGGAAAGGCAGCAGGAACAGAAAACAAACATACTAGATGAGGGAAACTTGTCTTTAAGCATGTACTGCGTCAGCTATCAGCAGACAGCTGTGAGAGATCAGTGTGGCAGCCCATCAGCTGTGTGTGGAGACTGTAATAGACTCCAGCAGAATACCAACACCTTTGGCAGGAATTGGCTTCAGTGGCAAATTGCTGGTCTGTGGCATGAGCTGCTGCTTTGAACTGACAGGGTGATTAAACTAGTTGCTCCTTTCTGTGAGAGAGCGCATGCCCTGTGCACTACCAGGAAAACCTCGTTCTGCTTCAAAGCAGTTTAGATACTGATACCATCAGAGCCTACCTGAAAAGGATCCTGCGCTGCCGTGTCTGCACTGTCTGTGCAGGTGCACTACCAGCAGGACAGGCGAGGCTGTGGTTCCTGGGAAAATCAAATGACCGTCAGCATACATTGACAAACTGCTCCCCTTTGTCATTCCATCTGAGGCTGTAGTTAGCATTTCAGTTCCTCACCCCAGAAGGCTGGAATGATCTTGCATTAGCTCTTGTGGTATGGGAACTCTCGGGAGCAGAACCCCAGAGCTGGATAGGTGCAGTGGGCCGCTGCAGTGGTGCTGGGTCTGGCTGGACCGAGTGCAGGAAACGCCGTGCTGCTCTCCAGCAGGCAGGCTGGGCGTGAGAGCAGTGACCCTGGCAGCTGCTTGCCAGCCCTCAGTAACTTGCCCCTGCAGGCAGCTAACATGGGAAGGGTCATAATTAATTTAACTCTCCATCCGTCAAGCCTATTTTCCGACCCTGAATGACAACTCATAGTGATGCTTTGGAAGAGAGCAGTTCTGTCCAGCCTCCAGTGCTGCTTATAGGCAGCAGTGCCCTGTGCAGCTTAGCAAAGAGCAGATCTGCTTCACATGTGGTCTTCTGATTTTTATGTGCCGTAGTATTTACTGTCCAAGTTCTTATGTCCCAGATTTCCAGCTGTTGTGTTTAAATCTGATGGAGATAACCCTGGGAGCAGAGGGAGAATCTCTGCTGGGGTGAAACTGCTTGGCTGTCCACTGCCAGTGAAGCACTCTGAGCCGAGATGGGTGAGTAGCAGTATAATCCATGTCTCATCTGCATCGTTTCATCGTCTTTTAACAAGCGGACAATAGTTTAGTGTGTCTGAATGAACTTATTGCTCTGGGTCTTGTTCTGCGGAGCAATGACCACTGGGTGCCCCATTATCTTTTAGCTCATGTGTATATGAAACAGTCGTCTCATGTTTCCTGTAGCTTATGGCCCATATCTGATAGTGGAATGTAAAATGAGTTTATGATTTAGAAGTAGAAAAGGTTAACTCTAAATAATAATAAAAAGTTAAAATGCAGAATAGAAATGTTGCTTTATTTTTTATGGGTTCTACATAATTTTGGCTCCTTCCCTGAAGGATTTAGTATAACTCAATGAGAAAATTGCATTCAAATCCTGTGGGCTGCTCTGCCGTGACTGAACTGAAATTAGGGGAGACACACAAAGTAGTCTTATAGAAACCGTTTGGATGGCTGCCTGCTGGGGGAAGCACTTGGTGCCTAGGCTGTACTGTCTCTTGAACAGGACAGAGGTACGATAACAGCAGGCTCGTGGTAAAAGGGAGGACACAGCTGCACGCTTTTGAGGCCGTACGCTGCACTGATGGTCCCGGGGGACGTGCATGCACAGGAGCCTCTGCTTGCTGTTCCCGCCCCTGGGATGTTTGCTGAGAGCTACTGGGGAGGGAGCAGCTCATCAGATGGCTTCTTGCTTGGAGCATGGTTCTCGTTTTAAATGTGTTGTTAGCTTGTTGGTGGCAACTTTACCTTCCTAGGACTGCTCAGGATCCAGTGCTGTGGTCTGAGGCCTCCCAGAAGGAAGGAGTATCAGTGGGAGATTTTGCCATCGAGCCCAGACCCATGGGCATTGCTTCTGTCCCCCTCCTTAGCCTTGCTTGAGGTGTTTGCTGAGCTCCAGAACTTCCCGGAGCAGTCCCATGAGCACATGCACATCCACGTTGTGGCTTTGCCTGTCCTACACATGGTTCAGAACACCACTGAAGGATCCTCCTGTACACAGGCAAGGTGCTTTGCCTCGTTCTACTGTGAATGCTACGTGGCATACAGCTGGAAAAAGGCTTCCTGAAACTTGGGACAGTCTTAGCTCCTGATTTTTGGGAACAGAGAGACGAAAATCACAAAGTAACTGTGGGTCTCTGCCCACGAAGGGCCCTTGGGAAGGGCTCCCGAGTCAGAAGGACCACTAGGGCTCTCTGCACAAGTGGCGCTTCGCAGGGTGTGCTGCAGAGCTCAGTGCTCTGCAAGGCTCGCGTGATGCCCGTAGCAGGAGCACGTGGGGGTGTGAGCATGCGAAGGACCTGGGTTGTTACTCAATGCTGCCATTCCAGATATGACTAAGCCATTTTGATGAAAGAGGTGGAATCTGACAGTTTTACTATTCAATTGTTTCTTATAGATTTCAAATAAAAATAAATTGGCTTCTTTTAAAAGAACAGACTGTGGAAAAGCTTTTGTAAGCAGAAGTGAGTGGTCTCTGAAGCACGGCAGACAGCTTTGTATTCACAGCCAGCTAACGAGCTCTGCAAGGCCCAGTGCAGAGGGCGCTGGACTGAAAAGCAAATGCCTATTCTCACTCAGCTCTAGCTTTGCCTTGAGGGGCTTGGGGAGAGAAATGCACAGGAGGAAGGGGAGGAGGTTTTAGAGTCTGAGCATCCCCCAGAAGGCAGGCTCATCCCCAACACCCTCAGAACAGCATTGCAGACAGCACGCTGCTGGCACTGGCGAGCTCCTGCCAACGCCTCCCGGCCCCAGCGGCGGGGTGCTTCTTGCAGAAGAAGCAGTGAAAACCTGTGTGAGGCTGGCACAGTCTGTGTTTGCCATTTCTGTTGCAGTGGGTGCAGGATGCCAGGTGAGATCAAGTGTAGTTGCTGCCCAAACATTCTGGGAGACACGGTTCCTGCCCCGCTGGGCAGACAGGCTTGGGGTGAGACTGCGGGGAACAGGCAAGGAGGCAGTGGCCTCGCCTGCATGAGAGATGAACTCCTTGGCCCTTCCAAGGGTAGGTTCTTTGTTGCTGGGGTGCCTCCCTCTCAAGGGCAGGCGTGGGGCTGTGTGAGCTGTCTGTCTCTGGAGGGGCTCTAAGTGGGTGCTGGCATTCCCAGGGCTGCCTGTGGCGGACTTACTTTTTCCAGAGTGCTGGGACTGGTGGCAGAGTGGGTCTATTTTGATGCCACCTGGACCCCCATCCCCTTTGTCAGACTGCCTTCCACAGAGGTTGCTGCAAGGCGTCTGGGGAGCAGCCCACCCACAGGTGCTGTGATGTGTTCGGTTTGCATGTAGAAGGAACTGCTGGCTTAGGAGGTTTATCTGCTGCTTTTATAAATCATGGGCCTGTCATTGCCCTCCAGTCAGCGTCCTGCTGACATCTCCTCTGCAGGACTGGTAGCCTCTGCAGACTGCCAAGCCCGGGGTGGTGATGGGGGACGCTGTGCCCAAGCTGGGGCTGGCAGTGGGTGTTGGACAAGGGCAGGGTGACCGCCAGGCCCTGGGCGCAGTCTGCCTGCATGGGAAGAGTTTGGTGCACGTCCCCAGAAGCTGCTTGCTGGCAGACCATTCCCGAGGAATTAACCTTGGTGCAGACAGAAGAGCCAGGAGAGCAATTGCCCTGACATTAAACAGGTTGACAGATAGTGGAGGGGCTGCATCTGGAGCAGTGATAGTAAGGAGTGTGTCTGTCAGGACAGGGCTCAGAGGGCTGGATGCCTTGCCGTGCCCCAAGGGTGGCAGAAGGGAGCTCGGTGGGGCCAGGCAGCCCCCACTGCCCCTTGCACACATCTCTTGGGAATGACTGTGGTGAGAGCAGCAGGCTCCATCCCCTCAGGGTGCTGTTGACCAGAAGAGCTCTGTCCCCTGGGCTGAGAGGTCACCCTGGTCCTTCAGCACCGAGCTGGACTTCCCTGGCACAAGGGCTGGCCAGGGCCAGGTCTGCAGAGCCTGCGGCAGCTGAGGTCCTGGATCCTCCTGCTTTCCTTAGTACCTTGGTTCAAGTGGCAGGCTAGAGAGTCTGGCGGTTCTTCTCGGGCTCTTTGCACCTTTTAGCTTTGCTCCTAAGGACTGATGTGTGCTGGGCTGTTTATCAGCTGGAGTTCGCTAATGAAGGTATAAGCATTCTGGATTCTTTGGAGGACTTTGTTTGCAAAGACCCTGGGATACATGAGCAAATGGCTGTAAGGAAAATGCCTTTCATCGTTCCAAGATAAAGAACATCACGAAGCCTTGGAGACATCACTTCATTCAGGAATTAAATTGCAAGAGTCATCTGGTGTCAAATAAGTTTCATTTAATAGGTCACTCACTTAAATAAAGTTTGTGTAGAAATCAATATCACTTTCTCCTGCAATTGACAGCTCAAGACATTGAAAATGGCGTTTTTCACATAAGGTTTGTTTAATTTTAGGAGGAAGAATCCCTCCCACACCTTCTGCTTGGTCTAGGCAGTGCTGGTACAAGGTTAACAGTCTGCTGAGGTGGAAACCTGCCCTGTCCTTTCCCATGGGGATAATGTGAGGTCATTTTAGCACAGGCTTGCCAGTCTCATGAGCACTCAGGATGCCATTGTCACAGGGCTGCATCAGAGGTCTGTCCACAGCTCACTGAAGGAAACAGGGACAAGTCATTGTGGTCTTTCTTACAGATTAGTTTGGCAGGGCAAAATGCCTCATTATGTATCTTAGCAGAACTAGACTTTCTGTAGAGGCAGGTATCTGTGGGCTGTGAGGACTGGAGATTGCAACAGGACTGCTTCTGTGTCCAGGGTGGGTGAATCCTGCAGTTTCAGCCTCCCTTAAGAAAACGGAACACTTTACTCTGTGTTTTTATTTCAGTCCTATAGTATGCCATGGGGAAGGGAGGAGACTCTGGCAGCTTTCTGCACCATCTCCCAGGAGACCTGTGTGTAGGAAATGAGAGCTGTTATTATTCCTACTATAGTGAAATAATTGTTTCTGAACACTTGATGTTTTCTCCACTTGCTTTTCAGTCTTAAGCAATTTCTGAGGTTGACACGCCATCTCCAGTCACATTTGTCTTGTTGTGTGGCATGACTGATGCAATTACAGCTGACATTGTCACAGCATTTTGCACAAAAGCCTTCAATTGCGGGCTAGCAGATGACCCCTGAAATGAGCAGCAGGAGACATCAATGCCCTAAACTTCCTCCACAGGAAAGAGTTGCTGGCTCTTGGGGTAACATGTAGTCAGTGTCAAGTTTTTAAAGGAAATGCTTTTCTGCTGGTTGTGCGCAAGAAGCACTGTTATTACTCCACTCTTGCACAGCCTGCACGTGGACTTCCCCATCAACCATTTTTGGCCCTGAGACACCACCTGCAACCAATGAGAGTAACTGCCTTGGCAGTAGACATCAGTTTGAGATGACTGAGGCGCGCGCAGTGCTCTGCCTCCTGTCTGCCCCTCGACACAAGTGCCAGCGGCCACTGTGAGGTGCAGAGGGTGAGGGATCGGGGACTCGCCCAGCGGTCAAAGCCAGGCTCTGCAGAGGTGCATGTCCTTGCAGAAAAGGAAAACTCTGTCACTCCCTGGGTATTTACTGTGGGAGAGTGGCAGGCTGTCAGGGCGCTTGCAAATCCTTCTCTATGAAGGGGGTGGCAGCACCTCAGGTGGGGTGCTATGCAGGGAGAGGAAGCGCCTCGGACGCGGGTTAAGCAGTGGGAAGAGCAGCGGAGGCGTTGGGGACACCTGTGCTCGCTCACGGCACAGGCACACGGGATGCTCACCGAGCCCGAAACATAAAACTGGTTTGGAAATTTTTTCTCCTTGGAGCATACAGCTCCAGGAGGCAAGATGTCCATGGGACAGCAAATGGCAGCTCTCGCGCTGAGAAGCAGGCAGCAGCTGGCAGGAACGCTCGGCAGGGCCCCAGCAGGCTCTGGAGCTGCCGGGGGGGCTTGCGGCAGGGCTGGCGGCTGAGCACACTGCGCTCCCCCCGTGCCAGGACGGCTGCTGGGAGCAGGGGGCAGCTCCTGCTTTCCTGATGGCTCCTTGCTGTGGGAGAGGCACGTTGGTCCGCGAGAGGGACAGGAGTGGCTATGCGCTCTGGCGGCATGCCGGCTGTGCTCAGTCTCACTGCTCTGAGAGTGTAGGAAGGCATTTTTACGACATGGTTGGAGCAACTTGGAGCAGCTAACCCAGAGCTGATGGCAGTCCCCCACTCCCCGCCTGCCCAACAGAATTAGGTGCTATGTAAAACCACCCAAGCTTTTAATGACCTCTTTCAGACACAAGCTGACCATCTAACTTTGCACAATTCACTGAGATTCCATTTTACTCAAAGAAATAAAAATAATAGTTTAAACCGTTTCAAATATAGCTGTAAATCCCTAACAACATTAACCTTTTCCAAAGCATTAAACTGATCCCTGGTGGATTCTCAAAATTGGTATTAGGAGGAGGCACGAGATACTCTTTCCTGAACTTCATGTTCCCAAAGTAAATAACAAGCCACACCGAGTGTGGGGTTTATTAGCTTTCTGACTGGTGCTTGCTTGTCTCCTCACCCTATTCCGAGTCATCAAACATGAGCACTTGCTGCATTATGAAGGGAAAGGTTCGTGCACAGAACCACGGATGTGAGGAGGGGGACTAAGGTGATGTCTGAGTTCAATGAGGGAACGGCAGCTGCCGCAGAGAGCGTGGGAACAGAGGAGAGCTGTCTGGCTTGTACAGCCCCGCATCTTCCTTTGAAGAGATCTGAGGCTCTGGTGTTCGATTGTCAGAAGGACTTGGCTGGAGACAGCAGCAGCGGGAGAGCTTTAATTAGGCTTCTGGGTCCAACTCGTTCATTATACAAGACCGGATCCAGTATCTCATTTTGGTGCACTGGCTAAGGGAAGGGGATGGGGACCACTGACCTCTCCTGGGCCACAGAGGATTGCCCCTAAAAGGGTGAAGTGGCCTAAAGGAAACACCTTTTTGATAACACCACAGTCCTGCCCAGGCAGGAAAAAACAGATCAGAGCCTTTTTACTAAGAATATATTACTGGTGTGGCACATACATCAGAGGCAGTTTCGCAAGATGAACACTGTCCTAAGAAAACTGCGAGAAAGGAAGAATGTAAACATAAACATGAATGAACACTGGGATTGTTTAAGGTATTTTAGCAGATGCCCCCAATGTTCTTAATCTCACAGTCATGAAGAAGGCATCTCCAGTTAAAAAGCCTCTTGATCAAGAGAGAGCTTATGAAAGTAGCAATTAAAACATAACAAGGTACAAATATGTATCTCAGTGGGAAAATGAGAAACTCAGTAAATGAAACCTGTTTGGCCGTTCGTCTGAGAGAAGGCACTGGTATCAATGAAGAATCTTTGGGTTAGGGCCAGGGTTAAACATACCAGGAACAAATGAAGTATTAGCCACAACTATGTTGAGGACTGGGTTCTGATCAGCAGTCACAGTGTAGGAAAGGCTGAAAAATTCCTAATCTGTATTTGGAAATAAATGGGTGAACCACTCGTATCCTGCAGTAAACACTGAATACTTTATTCTACTGTAAACTAGAGGGGATGATAAACTGGGACTGTTAAACGTTTAAATGTGGAATATGGTATAAAAGAGTGCTTTGAACCATTAATGTTGTTTTCAAACAAAATGTGGAGCACTAGAGAAGTTTGGGAGGCCAGTAACAGTGACTGTTACCAGCATATTGGGGAGGTAGAGGAGGAGGCCAGGAGCTGTGGGCTGGTGAGGCTGATGGTGTTCCCAGGAAGATGTGCAGAAGAAGTTGCTTCCCCACAGAGTGTGTAAGAACTCCCTCTTCCTTGCATGTTTGGGCTGCATCTCAGGGGAACGCTGCATTTAGTCTCCTCTGGAGATGAAGAAATCCTCTCCGGGCGGCAGCCCAAGGCCATGGGGTGGGAGCAGGGGAGCAGGAGCCAGGTCTGAGGGGGTGTAAGGGGAGACTGATGCCAGCGGGAGGGTTTGCAGCAGGAGTGGTGCAGCTGTGGGGCAGGCAGTGTGGAGCAATATTTCCTAAACATTGCCTGCCGTGGGGCAAGAGAGCAGGAGCGGAACTGGCTAAGGAGAGATGCAGGAATACATACCAGCAGGGACTGGTCTGAGGCTGGGAAAGGAGGGTGGGTGAGCCAGGCCTGGGAACCAGAGCAGCGGGTGGAAGAGGTTTGCAGAGGACCTTGCTGTAACCCTCTGGAGCCTGCCGCAGGGGATTTCCTGTGCTGTCAGGAAGAGGAGGAAGAAAGAGCCTTGGGGCTAGGGAGGGCTAAGCCTTTGAGGCACCTTTCTCTTTCTTGGTGAAAGAATCTGTAGCGGGTACGCAGCACACTGGGATGGGAATCTTGTCTGGGTAGCCCAGTGGCGGCCCAACCGTGCTGGTAGAGATGAGAGCTGTCATCGCTCATCCCTGCCTGGTCCTGCCGTGAAGGTGCTTGTTGTCCTTGCCAGCAGTAGTCCCTAGAGAAGACACAGGTGCTAGCTGCTAATGGTGACGTAGCAAACCACATCTCCTCTAATACGGCTCAGCACCGTCTCTGCTTTGCTGTCTCCCTGTGGAGCCTGGCTCTGTGTTAGACTCTAGGAGATGGAGCTCCTTTTCTCAGTTTTCCTTTGGTCATATCTGCACATGCCCTGCTGCCGTGCCACTTCTGAAGCGTTGGTTCTGCTACCCATCCATAGCGTGCTGGGAGAGCAGCTGCAGTTGTATATCCAATAAGGGCAGATTACTTCTAGGCTGCTTCAAGTGCCAGTAAAAGACATTTAGTTCTAAGAGAGGGCAAGTTCACATTCTAACATCCTTAATGCTTGTAATTTCTATGAGCAGTAATATTGATTCCTAGAGCTGTGCTGACTATAACACAAATGGACAGCGACTGGTAGGAGGAATCTCCTAACCCTGCTATACTGGGTTCCCTGAAGATGCCGACTGATTTGTGTGTTCCCAGCAGCTGTAAGCTGGTAATGACAAAGGCTTGTGACCTGCATGCTATCAGATACATCCTGGCTGCAATTTCCGTGGCAGAAGCTGGGCGGGGAAGCAGCTTTGTACAATCAGTGCTCTCTAGTTTTGCTCTGTTGTAGCCCTCCGGCTTTTACGGCATTCCTGGTTCTCTAATGCAGGGACAGCCCCTGGATGTTTCCTGCCCCCCCCGGCATGGTTCAGTGAGGAGGTGGGAGGTGGGAGGTGGGAGGCAGGTGCCCCTGCAGAGCAGGGCCAGGAGACGTGCCGATCCGTGCCTGAGCCAGCCGTGGGCGAGCCAGCGCGGGTCAGCGCAGCTCGCAAGGGCCCCCTTCTCACCGGCTGTGCCTGACGCCCTGCGTGCGGCACTGCTCCGTGGCACGGCCCTGCAGAGGGTGGGATGACTTTCGGCAGTGAGAGGCAGGCTGGAGGGACTGGGTGTCACCCCGCCATGAGCAAACGGGGACGGGACCCTGCCTCTAGTAAGGACGTTCTGCCCCGAATGGAAGATACTGTGTTCATAACTTCTTTTAACTAGCTTACCACTGTTTTTAGACCAAACAGCTGACAATTAACAAACATGTTACTACATTCATCCCGGGCACTTCTCATTGAATTACTGATGTTAAATATCTGATTACCTTTGAAGCTAACTAGCTCACAATAAATCCAGCACAACAGAAGCATTCTTAGCTCTGAGAAGGTGACAATCAAAATTGGTGCCGTCTGTTTTTTGTTGGTAAGGAGTAGAAAACTCCGTTGCGCTCAGAGAGGATACCACAATTGGAAAGCTATGATACATAGCTAAAATAAGACTTCATGTTTCTGATCTTTTCATAGCTACAGAGCTTTCAATAGTGCAAAGTCGATTTTTATTTGAACATATTTGTGAGATTAACCTAAACCATGGGCCTGGGCTGCAGTTTGCTTCTTCTGATAAACAAAGATAAACATAACTGGTACTAGCTGAGGAAGGAGATCTGGCAGTAAACAGAACATTATTGAAGAATGTTATTTTCAGAGGTGCAGCTGCTTGTCTCTGACAAATTAAAAAGGGAAGCATCGGCAAGGCATAATGGGAAGAAAATACTCCAGGAGAGGTTTTATCAAGAGTCAGAGGTAATAGTCCTGTGGAGAGAGTCTTCTGGTGCTCTGCAAATTATTATGATGCTAGATGTTAGCGTTCAGAGAGCCGAAGTAGGCATTTGTATGCATTGTGCAAGGAATGGTATGTTATTTAAGCATGCTTTCCTCTAAGAGTCTGTATTCTCTAAGTCTCTGTCAGTAAATACGCGTCTTAGAAGGGTTTCTTCCAAATGAGGAGGGAGTTCACCCTTCAGTGCTGCTGGCAGGAGAAAGGGTATATAGACCATCTCCCTGTGCCTTCCCCAGGCTGACACCAGTCCCTCCCCCTCTTTGTTGTTGTCTGGGCAATGGGGCGAAGACAAGCACAGGAAAGCTCCTACCAAGTAGCATGCCCTGTGCTCTTGCTCCCTGTAGCACACCTAGCAAACACCTCCTGTGTCGTGCTTTCCCGAGCAGCTGCCCTGCCTTGCACGGGGGTGTCGCCCGAGACCTCCCTGCGGTCCGGCAGCGGCAGCGGGTTGGGAGCCTGCGGCTGCCCCGTTCTCACAACCGCAGCCTGCGCCTCAGGAGGTGCATTTTTTTTGCCCTGCGGCTGTGGGTTAACACCATTAGACCACAGAGAGAGGAAAGGAGTTTATATTTATGTGTGAAGTGTGTGCATGCCGTTCCAAGAATTGCCTGAAAGAAAGTGGAAATAACGTTTACAGTTGGCCAGGAGAACAGCCTCTTCATTTGACTTGTCGTTTATGATTTCCCACGCATTTCTTAAGGAGGCATCTTTTCCCGCTGTGTTTAAGTTCCCTGTGGTCCATCCGGTCTCGGTGTTGTGTCCTACCTGAGGCACTAGCCCAGGCCCATGAACGTGCTGGATGCTTGGGTACCCCAAGCATGGCGTGAGCTCTCTGTGCCTCCTTTCCCGCAGCCCAGCAGTGGGAATCCCTGCCCGAGGCTCTGCTCGGAGCTGCCCAAGACAGGGTGGTGACTCAGCAGAGCTGCTGTCCTATGGCAAGAGGGGGAAACACGGGAGGGCAGGCCCCCAAACACAGCACCTGCCCGTGTGGGCTATGGGAAACACCCGCCTGGAGCCCCAAACAGGTTCTCAGGTGTTCGCCTGCACTCCATGTTTAGTGTCTGTCTGTCTGCTAGCCCTTCTCTAGGACTGTCATTTAACCTGGCTTCTGTAAATTAGAGTGTGCAGATATTTCAGAAGATGCAGACTCAGGCAAGTCTTCCCTTTGACTACACCGGTAGTCAGGACTGTACTAAAGAAGCTGCTGCAGCACCACGGCAAAGACCTGTGGGGAGACAGCGTTGGCCTTGCAACACTGGTTTTCAAAGCGTTCAGAAAAGCGTTGGGAGGTCTGTACACCAGAGAGAGTTGTCCTGAAAGGCACAGGGCACTGCAGACTGTCGGGGCTAATAAAGCAAATTCCTGAGGGAGCTGGGACAGCCCGGTCTGAAGCAAATCTAGGACAGGAATTCGGGAGACACCTGCCACATTCAGACAAGAGACCAACACTCTGCTGCCGACACTGGCTGAACAGTGCTAGGGCTGGAGGGGAAGGTGGAAGGAGGTAACCACCTGAGCAAGGGCAGGGAGGGCACTATGGCAGGTACTGTCTCTTCCCTCGCTACAGCGCAAGTTCACTCACAGTGCAGAGTGGGCACATCCAGGCTCTCCGGCTGCTCAGCACGGGCCGCTCCGCGGGGACTTTGCAGGACCATTAACGGGGACTGCAGAGAAAATGTGGCAGGCTCAGCTAATGATTGGAGCAGATGACTGCAAATCAAGGACTCTGTCACCTGCTGTCACACACATGTAGTGGGCATATGTCTGTTACTTATTTGAAAGGAGTATTCATGCTTTGTAAGGCAGATGTATTCGCTCATGGAGATGATCTATAATGCATCAGAGGGGAACACATTTGGAGAGGTGTGACAGAGGTACAGTACTCCTCGTGTTGTCTCACACCTTTCCTTAACAAAGTGAGCTTCAGAGATTTACAGTCGAACAAAAGGTGGAGATGAACCTTTTGTAAATGGTAACACTTAAAATTCCTACTGCTTTGAAGCTGGAGGCTGAGCAGATGCTGCATGCTACAGCCATTGCCCTCCTGAGAGCGTGCATTTAAATTCACCTCCGTTTATATCATCTGTTCCCTGTGTGCTGGTGAGACACTGTAAAATGCACTCAGCTCCCAAGGTGCCTATGGACCAAATGAGTTCCAGTTCCAGCTCTTGCTGCTCATGTCCTGCTCATTCTTTTACAGTGTGTTGGGCAGCACCATTGGCGGCCAGGTTGAGACCCTCTGTGGACCAGTACCTGTCCTCGAGAGAACCAGACATTCCAAACCAATTCCACAAAGCTGCCATCTGAGGAAAATCTTGGTCACCTAGCCATGTTCTCACACCTCCTGCAACATAAGCTGTGGGGGTCATTGGGGAAGTTATCAACAAACTTTCAGAGAAAAGGAGCCTTTCCGGGGGGTCAGACTACCTTCCTGTGGGATGAAACCATTGACTCCAGTAATGCCTCTTCCTGGGAACCTATTTGCATGGGGAACAGATTGCACGCTCTGAGGACTTCTGTGTGTTTGTGCTGGAGCTAGCGTTGGGGATGACACAACTAGGTCCATAAGTCAAGTCAGGCTTGGGTCTGCCACTTTGCTGAGTGCCAGCCATCTCCGTGGAAGAAGGAAGAAGAACGTGGGGAGCAGGCAGGAACGCAGGCTCCCAGGTGGTCCTTGCAGAGGTCTTGTCATCCAAGGGCCAAGGCAGCGTGCTGCACAGATAGGGTGTCCGACTCTAGGGTGAATGTTAAGCCTGCAGAATGATGTGGTTGTGGGTACCCAAGCAGCTTCTCCTCCAGAACTGCATTAAGCATCACCTGTGGGACTCCAGAGAGCCTGCAGAGGGGAGCTGGAGTGCCTCACAGACTCGCTATAGCTGATTCTTAGCACTATTTGTAATGACAGTAGGGCAGAGGAGGCTCTTAAATCCGCTTATTGCCCCAGGGACGTGTCTTGCACTTCCTGCATTGGAAGACTTGCTCATGAGCACAAGGCTGCATCTACAGCATCAGGCTTCCTGGTTCTGAGTAAGAGAAGAAAGCCATATGCTCTCGCTTGTGTGCCTGTGGCAAGCAGAGAAAGGATATTTTATAGCATTAATTCTAATGGCACTTAGATGCTTTCTCCAGTGTCCATGACTCATTCAAAGAGCCAGCGAAAGAATGGCACAAGCCCATATTCCAGGGCCACGCTGCTGGGTGTCTCATGCTGGCTGGGATAGAGCTCTGACCCTTGTCTGCAGGACCTCAGTCCTCTACATTTATTACGTTTCCCTGGACAAATCTAATGAGATGTAGATGAACCTGAGATAAATATGGTTTCTATAGTCCTTGGCACTTACTTAGCGGAAGAAAGTTAACTGATGTAGTTTGTTAAATGTCTTACAGCTCTTGTTTGGTCATGTATATCCATAGGCGACCATCTATTTTGAATATGATTATACTGGAGGGAACTGGCAGGGTTTGCTGCAGCAAATTCCTCCAGCTGCCCAACGCCCAGTCTAGGGCTTGGTGCTTAACATGCTGCTGCAGTACAGACACATCCTTTAAGCATCAAGAAAGAGATGTGGATCGGGGGTTTTTTTCTTCAAAAAATGACATTTTGAAGTAGGTTAAATCTACCACTTTTCCACATTTTCTCAGAGAGAGATTTTGTCTGGCTAGTGTACGTGCTTTCCATGAGAAATTATTTATGAGCTCCTCAGTCCCTTGTCTACTCTTCTTCTACAACAGTAGATCTGGAGGAATGACCAAGGTTAGGTTTATAGTCTCACTTCAGATGTAGTGCCAAGTTATTCAGTGCTTCGTTTTGTTAGTGTCTGAACCAAAGGGCAATTTATCTCAGCAACGTCCTTCAGATTATACCTATATACCATTTTACCAATAAGGCATGCACCTGCTGCTCCAATCCCAGAATAAATCAGTGTTTCATTCCAGAGGTGCCAATTCTTTGCTCTCCCTTCTTTTGCCGTTCTTATGAAGACAAACTTTTTTAGGGGGCATGGGAAGAAATACAGAAGGATTGTGGAAAAAGCTTGTCTTCTTCAGCTACCGCATCCCGTTCAATTATGAATAATAGACCAGCTCACTGTAGGGCATGGTCATCAGAGTTTAAGTGATCAATATATATGAATGGGATAGGGCATATTCTTTGCTGGAGTCCCCTCCAAATAACTGGCCTAGACTTCTCCAGTCCTAGTGGGAGGTGTAAGATGTGACCGTGTCATTACTGTCTTTGCTGGGTAAATGCAAAACTGCAGCTCAGCTCCTTGCTCACAGCCAGTTATCTATCCTGGCACTTGTATAATTGTAATACATGCTTTATTGCTTGTCAATATTTTAACCTTTCTGACACATTATCCCCTAGGGCAACTGAGCAACCTTAATAATATAGCTAGTAATTATCCGCCACGTGAATAAAGTTATCACTAGGGTCCTGTATAAATCACATGGAAAAGATGACAGATTTCACTGGCTGGTCATCACAAAAATGGGAAGAGGCACAGATTGTGACAGCTTAATGAGGAAGGTAATAAAACCAACAATAAAGTCATTTATAATATAAGCAATGATTCTCAGACCCTTCTATTTGTTTTCATGCTAATAGAAGATAAATGTCAGCTTAGGAACAAGACCTGAAATTTCTATTAAAAATATTTGGAAAATGTCATTAAATATCAGCAATTCACAGCTCAAGAAGTGGCAGCGTGGGTCTTAATTACCTGTATGAGGTCCTTGGAAGCAAAGTGGGGATAATAGTATTTGCTTTGCTGTTTCCTGGGGGGCTGCAAGCAGTAATGTTTCTACAATGCTGGGGGCATTAGGGGCCCTGTACTGTCCCTGCAGGCAGCAACTACCCCTCATTTCTGGAAGGAGCAAGATGTTGTGTGGTGCCTCAGCAAGAGGAAGCCTCCAGGCCACTGGAGAGTGGGACAGAGACCCTGTCAGGGATCTTGAAGTGGGTACATCACGACTGTTTTTGCAGGCTGCAGGTTTCACAAGGAACCCAAGCTGTCATTATAAACCACAAAAAAAGACTTCAGTGCAGGTGTGAAAAAGCCCTGCAGCAGTAATGGAGTGGTGAGAAAGGGGAGGGTGCATTACAGTGTATAAGAAGGTATAAGACACACTCACTAGAAATACATGAAGGACTGGTGTTTGCATCTTTAAGTTATATGTCAGTATGGCTGGTTAGTCATCTGGAATGCACGCTGTGAAAATGCATGCGTGCAGCCCTTAACATTTATACTCTGCACTGACAACAGGTTCAGGAGTGCGAGTGAGCAGTGGTGGGAACGTGGAGTGAGCAGCAGTGTCCCGGGGAATGGCTGAGAATCCCTCTGTGAGGCCAAGCTAACAGCCAAAAGGGCGGCGGAGCAGGAGTTTGCTGCCGCAGCTCTCCTGGGGGAAAGCCTGGGTGGCCTGGGGACGGTATGGGGCAGGAGGTGTGACGGGCACTGCCCTGTGCCATGCAGGTGCTGGGGAGCTGGCGCAGATGGGAGCTGGCGTGGTGCTCCCCAGCAGAAAAGCGCGGCTGCTGCCTGGGCATTGCCCCCGCTGTGCGCCGGCTGCCAGTGAAGCCAACGCCGCTGTGGCTGGAAAAGCAGGAATGGCTTTTCCCAGCAAACAGCCTGGCCTGGGCCATCCTGGCTCTGGATGGTCTCTTCAGCATTTGTCTTGGTGCAGGGATTGATCTGAGGATGTCTCTGGGCTGCAGGCTGGGGAGGGGATGGGGAAGGGAGAGTGATGGAAATCCTATTTGTGTCTGTGCTTAACATTCGTGGTGTGCTCTCTTGCTTGCATTTCTTCTAAACAAGCACTTTGAGGTCTGAGCCCTGGTGCCTCTAAGCTAGTGAGCACCTTATTGATCAAGTCTTGCCATTTGATCCCCTGAGCTGCCTAGTGTTTCACAAAAGGGGTAAATTGCTCCTTATACTTTAAAACAATCAGAACGTTTTCAGTGCATGTAGACCCATATGATAAATACAGAGGCACAGCTGGGATGAGAATAGCAAAAAGCAGAGGGATAATTAACAGCTGGAACACCGCAAACCAGTTCCCTAGCCCAAGCCCTGGAGGAATGTGATACATTCATCATGTTGCTCTTCGGGCTGATGCTACAGCTCTGGGGTGTGAGGTATTGAATTACAGTCTCTAGAAAATATTGTTTGGGGAATGTTGAGGAGAGCCGGTAAACAATGTGCTGGAAGGTGACAGATATGTTTGCAGCTTCATATAGCGCTTTCACAATAAAAAGCCATCCGGGGTTTTCCCGTCACTGCCCTGCCTGTCAGAACTAGCAGGCAGCAGGCTGGCTGCCATGCCTTGGTGGGGGAAGTCAAACCCAGCAGCCAGTGAGCTTGCTTAGTTCTGATGACTGTTTTCTTTAAACTATTATTTTATTACTGAGCGCAAGACTAACAATGGCTGATGAATCTCAAGCTTAATGAAGCACCATCTGTGATTCAGCTGTTGTAGAAAACAACATACAGAGAGCTCTTAACGCTGGCTTTGGACATTGTCTCTCCTGGACACCCCTTCTGGGCTCTCCTGTCCTTGGTGTGGTGTCACGGAGGATGCCACAGAGGCTTCTAGCCCAGAGCCGCTGTCCACACGATCCGGGCATAGCCGGCAATCTCTCGTGTGCTTGCACCAGGAGCTGCACTGCAGCCACACAAAGGTGGGGATGGTAGAGGCAGCCAGGATCTGCTTTGTAAGATGCTTTCCTTTCTATCCCCCTTCTTCGCAGGGAATCATTCAGAAGACTTTGATCTAGGATGACACTTCACTCCTACAAACCTGCCAGCAAGTCATGGCAGTCTCTGCCTGCGTCAAGCTCACGGCTTGCTCTGGTGCTGCCTACCTCTCCAGCATCCGGCGTAACCTCGTCAGTGGCCCCGCAATGCGGCGCCCACCTGTGAGTCATGCGGTAAAGCACACGTCAAGGTAAAAAAGGGTAAATACTAGGTTCTCTCTCAAATGCTACATTCCTCTGGCAGCAGAAAATAAGCGCTCGCTTCATTAATTAAATGCGTGACTCCCACAGCCACTGTAATGAGTGGTGTCTGTACACGGGGGGTGAACAGGAGATGAATGGTCAGATTTTCTCTGTGTGTTGATGAAAGAGGGAGTTTTAAGGTGGTCTGCTACCTGTTAAAAAAACCCCAAGAGACTCTCAAAGACAGAAAAAGACACACAAGAGCTGTTTACGTGGGAAAATCTACAAACAGCAGCATGTTTCTTCTAGAAGGATTTTCCTGCGCACGTAGTGAACACTCGCAGCAGTACTGGAGCATGTGACATCCACCTGGATGTCTGGTGAGGATGCATCAGATGCTTTCTGTCGAAGCTGTGGCATTTAAGGTTATTCCATCCTTGCTCATGTGCCACCTCCAAGGGGAATGGGTTGTAACTGGTATGGCATTACAAATACTGCTCCAGAAATCCTGACTGCATGGGAGGCCCTGAACCAGAGAGCTCCGAGCCACCTGCTCCTTGCCGGAATCCTGAGAATCACAGCGTGTCTCTTTGCAGTGCCATGATTATGAAAATCCATGAGGTCCAGATTATGGACGTTGAGGCCAGAAGAAGACACAGCAATTGCCTGGCCTGTTGTCTTGCATAGGACTGGTGATAGGTCTTCTTGCACAAATTGGAGCTTTATAGCCAAAGGGAAAAAATTGTCCGGTGTTGGAGCAGTCCCTGCCTTCCTGGGGAAGCTCTTCCCATGATGAACTGCCCCCACTGTTGAACTGTTCCTTTCAGACTCTTGCCCTTGGGCACTCCAGGACTGCCCAGGTACTGCATGGGAAAACGGGATATTCTCGGGTGGGCAGCTGTTGAGCTGCAGGGCAGACAGAGATCAGGGTGCTTGCTACAGAGAATCTCTCATGTCAATAGCCCCAACAAAGAACTGTGGTTCTCAGGGAAGTACAGCACGGGGTTTCACTGGTCCTCAAGTGTTTGCCTTGCAGTGCAATCTCAGTGTAAATTTCTACTCTGTCCCTGCACTGTGAGCAGAAAATACTGTTCCGTGTAGCAGTGGAGAAAGATGAGTGAAGGAAGAGCAAATGCATTTAGCAAATCCGTTCCTGGTGCACCTCCAATGTGAGAGAAAGGGATGAGATGTCACAGATGAGGTGGGAAGTGAGATGTTAGACAGGAGGGAGCATTGTGGAAAAGCAGGCAAGAGCTATTTGGTTTTATTTTAAGACGTGCCACTATCTAGCTGTGTTTCTTCGTGTTTCTAGGGAAGCACCTACAGATCTCAGAGGTGGGAGGTTTTCTAAAAACATAGACAGAATTTCTGCTAAATAACAACCTGTGCTCCCTCAGTGCTTTGGTGATGCCATGCAGGTGCTTGTTTCCCAGGGCACACTGCATGAACAGAAGACTGAATCCTGCTTGTGCTGGGATCAGGTGCCAGATTTGCTGTCTCTTCCTTGTGCCTGCCTACGATGTGCGTGTGCCTTTCCATGTTTGTACCTCTTGCTTTGCCATGGCTGTTGCCCTGGGCTGCGGTGAGCCTTCTTCCCCAGCCGGGAACTCTGCCTTCTGAGGATGTGTTGGCTCGAGGTGCTTCCACAGGAATTTTGCAAGTACTTCTCTTCACAACCCCATTCGTTGTCACGCAGAAGAAAGAGGTGGTGGATGGCAGCAATGATGGGAGAGCCTAGTGAGATAGGTTTGTTTGTTCCATGCCTCCAGCAGAAGGGCTACAAATCCTCCCTGCAGTACGTGCAGTGAATGGCCTGAGGGTACAGGCGGCACGTTGCAGTTGCGTGGTGGACCAGGAGGGGCTGAGGTAACCCTGAGCATCAGCTGTGTTACACTTCAAGGCGTTGGCGAATTGCCCCTAGCAGAGATGCTGCGGGCCGAAGTGCAGTTGCAGCCAGTAGAGCTGCGCAGGGCTCCCTGGGAGAGCGGTGCCCACGGGCATTGGTGCCCCCGGGCATTGGCCTCCTGACGTTCGCTTGGGGCTGGCTCAGGCAGCTGGCTCGGCCAAGGGGCTCCTGGCTGGCTGGTGCGGCTGCTCTGAAGCTGTGCAGCAGTGGTGGCGATGCTACAACTCTCACTCATGTTTTGCCACAGCGTGTTTTAAAAATGACCTGTTGAGCATGCTGTTTCTGCAGGGAATGACGGGCTGGCCCTTGGGGAATTCAGAGAGGTTTTATTCTGCTGTCAAGGTCAGGGAAGTTAAAATAACCTTGAATGAAGTAAGTAAATAAACAAAGTTGATGAATCTTTATTCCCTTTTTGCTCCTTGCTGCCTCAGCTCTTCCTCCTCTTTGTCTGCATTTCTCTCTTTCTCCTTTTCTTTCCACCTCATTTCCCCTGAAAGGTTTTCAACTTGTGAGTCGGGTTTCCCGGCATGGATTCACCTGCAAAGTCTCCCGTAGCAGGTGTCGGGAAGGTCAGTGTGAAAGCTGCAGTTCTCCCCCAGCTTCTTTCTGGAAGGAGCAGAGAGCAACATGGGGAAGATGAACCTTTCTCAGAGAAAAATCTGAGCGTGTCGGGAGCCCAGCCGCTCGCCCCTGGCAGCTCGACCTGAGAACAAGGCAGAGAGTGGTTTCTGAAGGGCAGTATGTTTCCAGGTATCCCTGGCCGATGGGTGTGCTCTGCAGCCGGGGCTGGGCCATGAGAGTTCCCCGGGGCTCTGGCGGGGGGCTGCGCAGCTGCATGGGGCACAGCAGAGTCCTCTTGGGCTGGCTCCCACCAGGCGCTGCGCTGGCTGCGGTGGTGCAGCACGCCCTCTGCTCCTCAGGGTGCCGTTCAGGGTGGGCTCGGGGCCCCGCTGGCGGTACTGCAGGGGGGTGGGGACATGGTGGCCTGCCTTATCTCGTGTCTCTGGGGCCTGGGCGGGAGAAGGCCTCTCCGGGCAGCGGCACGAGGCTGGTTCGGACGAGCTAGGGAGTCGACAGGAATGTCTCCTGATGCCGCTTGCCACCGGCCAGAATGGGCCTCAGGTTTCTTCTCTCTGGCGCGTGGCTCATAAGGGCCTGAAATCCTGTGGCAGGTTGCTGAGCTTGGTGCGCCCGTACATGGGGAGGGACCTCTTGGTGGAGACGAGGAAGGATGGGTTCTTACTTCTGCTCTGAGCTGGCAGCTGCAGCGCTCAGGGTCGGCCTCCGCAGCCCTGTCCTGGGAAAGCCCCAGCCTGCCTGCCTGCCTGCTCTTGCGCGGACCTCTGCCGCTCCGAACTAAGAGTGGTGTCACGCCAGCAACAAAAAGCTGAAACAGCCACATCTTCTGTGATTTTTTTGCCTGAACGTGAAGTCTTTTCACCTCCACGCTTGTGGGTGCATTCCAGAGCGGCTGCCTTGGGCTCGCTGCCACGTCCCGCGGCTCGCAGGGCTGCTCAGTGTCTCTGTCTGTCTCTGTCCACGCTCTGCCTGCTCTTTGTTTCCTCTAGAGCCACCGGTTCTCTTAGCAGGTAGTTCTGGGTCAATTAATTGGGTTTGTGGGCTGAGCTCCGTAATGATACTCAGCCCATCTCAGCTCCCACCAGCTCGGCACCAGCCAGAAAGCACTGGTGTAGGTGGTCATTTTTACATGCTTAACAGAGAGGTGGACTCTTCTGTTAGGCCTAATAAAGGTGCTGATCCCTCAAGTCAACAGGCCTGTGAAGCAAGGGACCTGGAGGTAAAAGAGAAAGTGTGAGGAAAGGAACTCTGCTGTGTTTCATTCAAGAGAGAAATAGCTTTCCTTATCCCAATTTTTCAAGCAATAAAAGCCACGCAACTGAATAGCGAAGCTAGATCTGCTCTGGGCATTTGCATGTGGAAGTCTAGAAAACACGTTTCTTTAGTTCAGTTCTTTCTGGAGGTTTCTGGTTAGGGAGAAAAACCTCTAAGTGCTGCCTGCACTGGAGCTGCAGGGGCCCTGGGCAAGTGAAGGCCTGCGCTCCTCTTACTGGCGCGTGGTATGGTCTTCTGTTGTGCCCTTTCCTTTTTCACCCCCAGCGATTGCTCGGGTTGTTTGGACCCTGGGACACGCTCTGCCCTGACCGAGGTCAGCTCAGCTGCAGCTCCGTAGGGCACGCGTGGAAATTAGCTTTGCAGAGGGCTGGGCTGGTTGGAGCCTTCCGGGCTGGTGGGTGAGCTGAATGAATGCTCCGTATGCCGGCTCCTGAAGAGTAGTGAGGTTGCCTCTGCCTGCTGAGGAAGGCCAAGCTCATCCCACAGTCTCTGTTGGAAGCAGAGCAGCTGCGTGGTGCTTTCTGTGCAAAGCTGTGGATGCAGAGGCTACCGGGAGGTGCGTCTTCCCTGAGCACAGCCGAGCTGGAAGCAAGCAGCATGCCCAGAGCTGAGAAAATGAATGTGTCCCACTTCCCGATAGCCCGGTCCTGTCCCAGCCGGGACTGCTGCTCAGCTTCAGCTCCCAGGGTCCCCGTGGCTTCAGGAGCAGCATAGCGCAGGTCCACCCGCCCAGGCTGGACAGCTGCCGGAGGAGAGCAGTCTGTACCCAAGAGCCAGCCACCCTGGCACTCGTGGTGCCTGAGCAGAGGGCAGGCGGGGCAGTTTTGGAGGGGCTGCAGCAGGGCATCTGCTTCCCTTCCAGCACAGAGCTGGCTAAGCCAGCAGCTTTTATGGGCTGTGTTCCTGCTCCAGAGCAGTACTGTGATTACAGGATGAACATAAAGTCACAGAATCACTGTCAAAACCTAAACTAAAGAATTCAGCTCATAAAAAATGTGTCACCCAAACAAACAGAGGAAGAGTTACGACTTTCCATTCTCTCTTCCTGGAGCCAAGGGGAGAGTGTGCCACTATAGCCCACGCCTGAGGAGCTGATAGTGGCCAAAGCGGAGCATTTCACTGCCCCTGGAGAGGCCCTTTCAGAGTTATTAGTCATAAGTTTCTATTTAATGTACTGATTAGGGCCAAGACTTGTAGACAGCCACTGACTGTGCATGTGAATCGACTTAAGCATTATTATGTACGACCATCGTCAGCTCTGCTACCCAGGAAGATTGATACGCAGAATGAATCCTCTCAAGCTGTTTCTGAAAAGATTCACGACACTGCAGTGAAAGTGGCTTCCAATGGGAACCTCTGTGTACTGATGTCAGCATATATTTTATTCCCCTCAACTACAAGGGCTGGTTAGGTTATAAGCCTCCCACTGAAATGGACTGCATACAATTGCCAGGTAATTGGTTCTTTTCCTTGTAGGCTGATGAAGTTGTGATTCACCCCTGACTCCCCCAAGAGCAGCAGTCACAGCACCGTGGGTTGCTTATCTCTCATCCAGCTGCGCTCACATGCTTTCCTCTCCACCTGGCACCGGCAGAAGGGAAGCCCCAAGAACAGAGGGCAGGGGGCAGCTGCTGAGCATGGTTTTAACCCTGGGCTTGCTGCATGAGCAGGCAGTGGGACTGCAAGACTGCAGAGGTTCACAGGGTGCTGGTCCAGGCAAGCAGGCTGGGGATGATGTGGCAGATTCAGCTGCAGAGCGACGCTGAATACGGGCTGCTGTGCGCACCAGTCCTTGGCAGGTGCTGCAGCCCAGCTGTCCTGCCTTTGTCCCCTGGACCACATAGTAGTTTTCTGCTGTGGCATGTCACAGCTACTGCTCGTGCTGGTGTTGCGCAGGGCAGAGGACATGTGGACCCCTTCAAATCTTGTGCTGATTGTATCCAGCTGTGGTGAAGGCTCAGGAGGCCTTGGGAGAGAGCACGTCTCTTTGCCTCTTGCTTGCCTCCCTGTCTGATTAGATCTTTGATCTTACTAAGGGGCCGTGGCTGATCCTGAAAATCTCCCCGACTCCCAACCAAGCAGACAGAGAGAGAAGCACAGGATGCCCGTCTTCCTCCTTTGGCTTTGTCCTTCTTTGGACGCTGACCCTCACCCCAACACAGCTCCTCTCTCCTCTGCTAGACCTACCTGATTCTGCAGACATGTGGCTCTCCTCTGTGCTGGCATTTTACAGTGGGATTGAGCAGTGCTGCTGCTTGGAGCCATCCTGCTTCTTGCTCCCCCACTCCTTCTTGCAGGCTTGTACAGCGTCTTCATCTTGCGTAAGTGGAGTCTGGGGGTGAAGTGGGGTAGGGTGTTGGGGGTGCTGCTGCTGGGAAGACTGTGCATGACAGGGAGCAAAGCCCTCTGTGAATGCTGCCACCCTGCACTGCTGTTTGACAATGTCAGCACCGTTTTTGTCGTCTGTTTACACTTGCTGGTTACAATGTCCTCCTCGTCTTCCGCTAGGAACAAAGCTTTCTCTAAAATCTGTTTGCTTATCCTGTGTCCTGAGTGCTTTTCCCTGCTGTGGGGAGGGCAATGCTGAGATGCTCTGGAGGTCTGTGGCATTAGTGCCCCGCTGGCTGGTACTTCCCAGCCAGAGCTGCAGCCAGCCATACTCTGTTGCCTCTCTCCTTTTTCAGTCTCTTGCTCTAAGTAGGATAGCATGGCAAATAAGGGTTCCTCGTCCCAGCCCCGCCTCGCCCCACTTGCTCCCTTCTGCAGACTTCCCATGCCCTAGTTCCCCAGGGATGGATGTGGACACAGCTATGGGAAAAGTTGGGGCACCTGGGTGGTTGTCCACCTGGCTTGCGTGCTTGTCTGAGAGCAACACTGCTGTCGCTTGTGGGACAGAGTCAAGATGCAAATGAATACTTACTACTCTTCAGAATAAGTCCGTGGCTTGCAGGTACAAGCATGGGTAAATGTTTCATGAACATTTTAGGGGTTTGGGTTTTTTTTTCTCCCAGCCACATAAAATCTTCTAATAAATGCAAATTTAAAAAATGGTTATTAATTAGTGTTAAAATGCCAATGCAAACCATCAGAATTCCAATTACCGGTGACCATGGGCAGTGTTTGCTCTATCAGTCAGAATAAATATCTTTTCAGGTAAACAGAAACAGCTTGCTGAATGCCTGATTTTTGTCCCTGTTGAGTAGCCTTATTTAACTAGGCTTTTCAGAAATCTTTCTTCTATTACAGCAACTTGAGAGAATCCATCTTTAATAGATTATAATGAAAATTTAAATGTTACATATATTAAGCAGTCTGCTAGATCTGTTTGTTAATGTAACTGTAAATAATTGCTAGATACAGGGGCAAGGTACTTACCTTGCTTACTGGCATGAGCTCCTCTGTTAGGTACAAAGCAGGCAAAGGGAATGAAGTTGCAGGAGATCCATGTGAATGAAACCACCTTAAATTGTAACACCACTGCTGTAACTTCTCTCATGGTACCCTGGCAGGGCACGTGCATGCAGCGATCACCACCTGGGAGCCCCCATCAAGTCTGGCAAGTCCCTCCGAGGGTTCCCAGCAGCTCAAGGTGCGTGGGCTGTAAATAGCCATTTTCTGGCCATCATGCCTCCTCATCTGCACAACCCGCCTTGTCCCCGGTCTTTGGCGATTAACCCTAGACCTGCAGCCCTGCCTGCAAGTTTTGTGCAATGGTGGGGCAGCCTGCGTTGGTTTCACCTGCAGCCTGTGAGCTCTGTGCTGAGGGGGGGGCGGGACAATGCTGATTTATGCCACTGCAATCTGGCCCTGCACAGTTACTGTGGTGAGAAGACCCTTGAGTTAATTGGGGCAGGGTCAGCCATTCCCAAAGAAATGCCTGCCTGCATGGAGAACTGCAAAACCCAGGTGTGAACTCCTGCCAGCCTGCCGTGTGTGCTGCAGCAGTCCCAAGCCTTCAGTGCTGCATCTTTCCAGCAGTGGCAGTGACCGGACTGGGAAGAATGCTGGTAACGCGGCCCCAGAGCCTGCCTCTGTGCTGACTTGGTACCCTATGCCGCTTCATGTCAGGAGTGCAACAGTGCAGGGTCCCTTGACTGTCCTGGACTTAGCTCCGCAGCATAGCACTGGGGCTGCTCACCAGTGGCGTAGCTTATGTGATTAGCTCCTTCCTCACTGTGTCCCTTGGGTAGCTGGCCTGGGCTGGACTGGACTCCCCGTGGAGTGTGGGGCTGTCCCTGCCCTCAGGGAAGCACCCCCAGCACTGCATGTGCTTCTAGCAAGACCTGGCTTGCTGCAGAAAAAACCCTGCAGCCCAGTGGGGCGTTAACCTGCATGCATGCTTTGGCTCCAGGTTCCTAAATGGTGTATGCCCTTATGTTCTGTGCAATTTTAAAATGCATTTCACCAAGAAATGCCAGAAGTAAATAAGAAAACAGACGTAAGCTTAAGAACAAGGCTGCTGCCCATACACCCGTGAGCACCTGGTACAGTCCAGGCCTTGGGCCGTGCTTTGTCCTGCTCATGAGGAGCATAGCAGGCCCAGAGAGCATTGCAGTGTTTTGCTTCAGGGGAACATGGAAGAAACTAATGTTTTTAATGGTTTCCGTCTTTCTAACTAATTAATTTGCGAGAGGCATGGACATGAAGCAGAATTAATCAAGACTGCACAGAAAAGGAATATTAAAAAAGCGACTCGGACAAGGGAAGGATTTCCGTCTTTGGCCCATGACAGCTTCACTGGTGAGCCAGACACTCCATGCTGGACACACGACTCTTCCTGCAAAGCTGGGAGTGTTTCAGGGGCATCTGAGGTGATTTCTGATCACTTATACGATGGTTATGACACATGGTCCCTTCAGACTACGACCAGTGTAGGGAGGGGCTCCTGCTCCACTGTCCAGAAACGTGCCCAGACCTGCCCTTGGCACCGCGTGCTCAGGGTACCGTGCTCAGGCCGGGCTGGCTGGGGCAGGCGGCTTGCGGTCAGGGCCTCCAGCAGCCCCTCGCCTCCCTTCCCCTAACCACAAGTGTTTGAGTGGCTGCCTGCTTCTCGTGAGGTCTCAAGCTCTGCTGGCTTACCATGGCTGTGTTGCATGTGGAGGTCCTCAGCTTTACAATGGGATACTTCCAGTGTTCCCAGAGGACTGGTTTTGGAAGAGCCAAGCTGCCAGGACAGGATGGCACAGCATGATGATGCAGCTGGCTGTCACCCCAGCCTGTAACCTGCAGAGAGGGCCAGCCCTCCTGGACATGCTTTGGGAGGAAGGGGCATGCGTGCTTCCAGTCTTCAGGCAGAAAGGCAAGAACAGGACTATTAAAAACATTTTCCCATTGAATGGAGACAGAAAACACTGTCTAAATGTTTGTGGATGTGGTAGATTAGGTGCTTGGTTTAGCAGCTTATAGAGGTCAAGCTTGTGGTGCTGAGGGGCTTGCTCCCCACCCCATACTTTTTTCAAGGAGAGAGGAGCCCTTCATAATGGAAAACCCTGCTCAGAAAGAAGCAGCAACAGTGCAGCGCCTCATCTGCAGCAGCTCATGGGGGATGACCTTGTCTGCAGCGGAACAGTCTGAGATGCATAGAATCATAGAATTGCCTAGATTGGAAAAGACCTGTAAGATCATCTAGTCCAATCGTTAACCAAACACTGACAAGTCCCCCACTAAACCATGTCCCTAAGCACAACATCTGCAGGACTTTTAAAAACGTCCAGGGATGGGGACTCCACCACTGCCCTGGGCAACCCGTTCCAATGCCTAATGGCCCTTTCAGTAAAGAAATTCTTCCTAATAGCCAATGAGAAGGTGATTCAGTGATCCAGGCTGGTGCAGACCATCTGAAAGCAGGATAACATTGGAATTGCAAGACACATACCCTGCTTCCTTGGCTGGGTATCCATCTCCTGGAGTGTCAGTCCGAGGAGCGATGCGTGGTGAGGGTCACCCCAACAAAGCCAGTGCATCCAGCAATGGAGAAATATATGCAGCAGAGACTTCAGCCAGGAGTCTGTGTATGTAGTTCTCCTCGTGGAAGTGGCAGCTAAGAGCAACATGGGGTGTTATCCACTACTGACAGATGTAGAGCAAGGCACACTGGAACGAACAATCTGAATTATTCATGTATCTTACAGGTTCTGAGTTAAGTGCAGCATTGTTACAGGCAAGCCAAGAAAGCTCTCTGTTCAGTGTGTACCAGTAGTCAAAATACAAAACATTATGTATGAATTCACAGCAAATGTGGTAAGAAACAGTATTTGGTACATCACACCTTCATGTAAATGGTTCCTCCACTCTTGCTTTGCGTACTGTCTGAGTCCTTGATCATTTCCCTCTCCAAAAGGCCCTGCAGGTAGAGCGAAGAGGGAGAGATGGACATCAAAGCTGATGCAAGATAAGTGCATTTTGGCTGACTTGGGCAGGGACAACTATAAAAGGGGACATGAGAGAAGAGACAAACATCTCTGTTCGGAGGATATAATGTCCTAGCATCACAATACCACATGATATAGATGGTGTATTTAGCAGGTTTTTCCTAGATACACCGTCTAAAGAGAAATTGGCCTCTGGAAGGCACTAGTTATTTTTAAGCAATGAAATCTGCTCTAGGAACATAAAGCTTTTGCAAACTGCTGTCCAAACATTGTCTCGTCCATCGTGACACATAGCCAGTTTATCTGATGCTCTTCATTCTTCTTCTCTGCTATCAAACTGAAAACTTCTCATAGCCAGAGGAAAATGCACCAACACTTTCTCTACATGGAGTCCGTGATTCCTCCAAGAAAACTGGAGCAAACTGTAATAGCCTATTCAAGACCAGGCTTGTAGAAAGTTGTTGCCATTTACTTTGTCACAGCAAGATGCCTCATTTTCAGTATTATCAATCATTTTTATGGCATCACCAGCAAAATATTGCACTCCTTTTTCACCATCTTGCATGATGAACACGGGAAATCCCTTTCAGGAAGGCTGGCAGAGTCCTAATCTCAGTCTGCACCAAGCACATCTTGATTAAAGAGGGGAACCTCACTGTTTTCCTTTCCACCTGAGGATGCTGTTTGATAGCAGATATTGTCACTGCAATGCTCTGTTGGTTTGCGCATTCAGAGAGAGCATGTGTGCTTTCAACAGCTAATGAAAGATGTAGTTACCTCTATTGCAGTACAAGATGTGTCTCGCTAGAAGCAAACATGTACATGGAGCCTCTTCAGATAATTCTGCAGAATATTTGGAGTTCATTTGTACCGCGTGCCCTTTTTTTATAGAGAAACAATGTTTTTTCTAGCCAAATTACGTTTTTTTAATAACTGTGCATATGTGCCTGTGTGCCATAAAGAAGCACAGTTAGGAAACAACTGGTTCTTGAGTTACTGTAACATGTCTGCTCCCAGCATACAGAGTTGCTCTATCAGTATGGATGAGGGTTAAACAGGATTTCTATATTGCTGTGTGTTCTTGCACCCAAGGGTTGCGCTACGCTACCTGAGGGAGGAGCGTTGAGCAGGTGGAGGAAGAGCAAGGCTCAATTTCCAGGAGTGTGCACCCTGCGGTGTCCAGGCCAATGTCCAGAGACAGGACTTGGGCTGATCTGGTCTGCTGATCCTTGTGAAGACAGTTCTGAGACTGAAAGCAGGCCTTGTCCTTTTACAAATGGATGTAGGTGAGCACGTAATGGGAGGCTGCTCAGTGCGCAGTTAACCAAAGAGTGAAGGCTCATGGTGTTCAAGGCAGAGAGGAGAGAGCTCCTGTCTTCTTCGAGTGTGGCACGTTTCCAGACCTCCTGTAAAGGTCTCTGACAAGAAGGGGGAGAAGGGAGCAGGGAAAGAGATCCCTCAGTGGACGTTTGGAAAGCTTTCAGTGCTCTGTTGTTGGCATTTAATTAATAGACAGGCTGTAATCCTTCAACAGAGAGGTGTCTTCTCCTGCAGTCTTGTTAAAATAGTCTGGTTTAAATGAATCAAAAATTAATAATGTTCCTTAATATTAAAGTTCATGAAGAAAGTACAACTGAATGCTCTGAACAGCAAATCCCCCGAGGAGACTTGGAACAAGGGATTGTAAAAGAACCAGAAGAACAGAAAAACAATGCTAAGCGGTGCAAGAGAGATCCTTGGTTCGTTGTGGGGTTGCTGGAGGTGGGGAAATGGGGGGTCAAGCCCCATCCCCAGTGGATCTCTGTTCCCATTATGTTCTCCTGAGTGACAGAGGCCCTGTCTCCCCAGGGCTTGCCTGTGTGTGTGCTTTCCCAGGCTGGGCTTCCCTCTCTCAGCTCTGCTCACAGTCCTGTTGCAGGATGGTGTGGGCAGGACCCTCCACAGCTCTTTTTCTTCCATGCCTACCTCTTTCCATTTTGGTGACCCATTGGCTTCTTGTGCCAGGAGGGAAGTCCGGTAGCTTGAAGTCAGCCCCGCCAGGGCTCAGCCTTGCGGAGAAGCTGGTGTTTCTGGGCAGGACAGTGCGTGCTGGGAGTCTGTGGAGGTGCGGGGCGAGGGTCTGCCCTGCAGTCCCGTGGTGCTGCCCGAGCAGGAGACCGAGGAGGCAGCCGGGTAGGGATGCTCTGTGCAGTCTTGCCATTGCATGTGTAGAGCTCTGCATTCCTTGGGGAAGAGAGAGAGAAAACCAGCGGTAAGATTTCCCTTTGGATTGCTGTAACGGGTTAAGTTCTTTTATTGAATTACATCTAGCTGAGGATTTTCTGAGAGAGGAAAGGCAAGTAGGAGGCTGGGGCTCTCAAAGGCTTGTTCGGCTTGTTCACCTGTTCATAATTCCATTAATACTTAGTGCATATTTCCTGCACTACATTTGACAGAAAGTATCAAAAATGATCACAGCTTGCTTTGCTGGAGATTTATCCATCTAGAAACACCAGTAAGCCCTGCATTGTCCCCACAGTCTCCCTTCGCTGTGGTCATATGGAGAATCGCTTGACCTCTGCTGTCCTGTAACTCGACAACGATTACAATGCAGTCACCTGTATTTTGCCAGCTGGAGATATCTGTTGTCATGAACTCAGGGTTATGCAAGTGCTCCCTAGGGAGGATCACTGGAAAACAGAGATTTATTTGTGTGGCAATAATTGAGAAGCTCATTTTATTCCAGTAAGGATCTTTCAACCACAATCAATTTCACATGCCATCATAAATAATGGAGGTCAGCAGAGCACTGTGAGTGCTTCAGCAAGCTCTGTTGACAATGTTAAAATGCAATAAACAGCAGAGAGATGCAGCTCTGCATGAGTGGGTGTACATTAATTCTTGTTTAGAGAGTGTTTGATTGGCAGACCGAGTTCTTTTAGGATCTTTCTGATGGAAAATGCTGTGTATTTCTGCAGTTTGGCTGTTGGGGTGGCTTGTCTAATTTCCTGGGCACCCTGTGGCAGCAGGACAGTCCAGCTCCCTGGTCGGTGCAGGGGGAGAGGCAGTGGCTGCTGCCACCCACGCTGTGTGGCTAGGGATCGGCCCTCCCTTCCCCAGGAGGCTAATGCTTCACACCTGCGCATGTCTGTTTTTTAAACCTGGGTGCTGGTGCTTTACTACCTCGGTCAGTGTGTGTTGTGTAAGTGGTCAAGCTTGAGGCAACAGTAAAGCCCACAGAAATTAGAGAAGTAGACCGCATCGCAACTCCCAAATTTCATTCCAGCTGCCCCTCAGCATGGTCTTTCCTGGCCAGGTGTTGCTCACCGTCACTTTTAGAAAAGTGAATGTAGTTTCCAGTTTTCCTACCTTTCTCTTCCAGGTGCCAAATCTAACTAGACATTATTTGAATATCTCATGTGTTGTCCCCGTACGGGGGCTTACGGGCTGTGATCAAGTCACCTCTTATGTTTCCCTTTGATGTGCTGAATCTGTGGAGTAACTTGAGTCTTTCACTGCACAGCAGTTTTTGTAGATGTGAAATCATTCTTGCTGTTCAGTGAACCCCTTTCAGTTTTAAACATCTGGAGAAGGCTCTGCCTCTGCTTGCTGGAGGCTTTCTGTACCCTTGGCCCTGCTGGCAGTATTTGCGCTTTCTGGAGGTGTCTCCCCAAAACGTGGCAGGCACTGTAAACGCTGAGAGTATAGAAGAGCCACTCAGGGGTATCCCTGCTAAGGCCTCCTCCTTGTGCTGCCGGTATGCAGTGCTCTGGAATATAAAACATGGAAATAATTAAGTAGAGTAATTAGCTAATGTTTGCACAGGACCTGGAAAATATAAAGCACTATATAATTGCTAAGTACAGTAGATTAATTAGTTAATGTTTACACAGTGCTTTGTAAATAAAGGCAGCATGGCAGTGCTAAGTGTTATTATTAATTAAGTTTTCACTATTTGTAAGATACATTAGGGGCAACACCACCACCAAGCATTTAGTTTTCCAGTTTTGCTGAACGTATCCTGGCTCAGAAGCTCCACAGGAGCAAATGACATGGGGGTCCCACCATGGGCTTCAGGGGACGGCAGTGGGGTGTGATGTGACCGTGCCTGTCTTCTGAGGACACTACTGCAGACGGGACAGGCTGCGGAGAGCGTGAGCGACACGGTCACAACCACGGAGCGGGTCAGCGGCAGGGCTGACGGCAGAGCTGAGGTTTGAAACTGCACGTTGCCTGGCCTTGCCGTGCGTCGCTGTCGACGGGTGGGTGGGAGCTGGTCCCTCCGCAGCCCGTCTCCTGCACCTGTGGCATGCGGTGCGGGACGGTGCCCAGCCTGCATGGGGTGGTGTGGAGCCCTGCTACGGGAGGCCTTGGAGAGCCTGCTCCTATCCCCAGTTCAGAGCTGGCTGCGCTATCGAGTCACATCGGGACTCCAGGGCTCCAGCTGCTGCTGTTGGGAAGAGCTCCCGTGGCGTTCGGAGGGACTCTGCACCGGGCGACACAGCCCTCAGCCGTGGCCTGCTGCTTCTGTGACTTTCCAGGTCACAAACCAAAGGTAACAAGCACAGTGGCAGTGCTGTGTGATATACAGGTATTTATTTATCTTGCGGTTCAGTGTGAACAGCCTACTTGCAGCTTGGAGCAGAGCACAGGAAACTGGTGACCTGAATGGAAGATCCCTGAACAATCTTAGCTGGAAATTCCAGGGGAACAAAAGTCTTTGCACGGTGGTGGTGCCCGTTACTGCTTCTTTGTTTCCTCCAGACTCATCTGGGTGCTGCGAAGGCTGGTTCTCAGCATAGCTACGGGCTGGGATAAATGCATCCTGGTTTAGACACACAGAGGGGGCTTGCTAGGGCTGGGGGGGGGGACCACGGAGCAGGAGGATGGGGTGTAACGGCAGCAGCCTTGCAGCAGACTCCGCTGGCTTGCTGCACAGTAGTCCCATTGCTGCTCTCATGCTTATTGCCTGGAAGACCACATGAGCTCTTTCCTTGGAGCTCCAGGAAACCCTGCTTTTGGCTTGCATCCTGGGGTGGTTTGTGTATGCACTGGGGCTATTTGGGCATGGAAGACTTATGATTATTGCCTGATGCAGTCAACTATATATAAATGTAAACACACATTGCGCTGTCAGGGGGCCCAACACAAAAAAAGCAATTGCTGTCTCATTTGTCTCTCTTAGCTGTCTGTGGCAGCTGTTAAGAAGGGCACATGTGGATTCTGCACTTGGGTGTCATTTAGATGCAATAGTTCCTGTGCAAATCTGCAGTATGTGAAACCCTTTAATACATTTATTTCCTGTGGACCAATGTAAATAGCTTGAAAAGGCTGAAGCAACTGCTAGGAACGATGATGACCTCTTTATTTACATACAGTTTACTGCAATAAGAAATCCATACCACCCCTTGTGACTAATAAATACTGCAAAGAATTAAAAGCTGCCTTTCATCTTTCTAATTTTCTTTACCCCGTCTTGTCTGGGGAGCTCAAAACCAATTCAGCAGTTACTGTATTATGCTTAGAATAACTTCGCCAGATTCTCACTTTTTTTAAACGGCAAAGGAGGCAAATTACTAGCCATCCAGTCATTAAAAAACTGGTGTCTTACTATTCCCCTGTCTTCTACATATGCCTGGTATTCCCTGCAGGACCCAACGGGTTTTTTTAAAGCCTGGCAGGCTTGTGAGCTTGCCATACAACCACTTCCAACAAGGACATTGCAACCTCGGTGCGCTCCTGCTCTGCAAAAGAGCAGGGAGATATGAAACTCACCGTGTTTGTTAGCAGATAGAAACTTCTCTGGCCTGTACATTTATTTGGGTAAATAATGAGAGCAGGATTTCCCATGCTTGTTCAATAAGTTAATTCAATTTGAATTCTGTCTCCCAGACATACGCTCCTGCACTGTTTATAATGCTGTGGGTCAGTAAGCAGAAGGCATTCTTCAGGCTTTTGAACTTGGGGGGGGAGATGATGACACGGTATTTGTCACTGCTGGAGACCTCCTCACAAGCACTGCAAACCTGATGCTTTTCTGCAGAAGCAACTGGGAGAGCGTGTGTAATCACACCCAGCCTTTAATGGGCTGAAGTGGCAGGCAAGCCAGGAGATGCAGGGAAGGTGAGGCTTGGTGTGTTGAACCAGCGGCCATGTAAGGGAACAGCTTCAGAGGAAGACCACCACTGGCTGCTGTGCGAGTGCAGGAGCACAAAACCAAGGAAGAAGAATCTGGCCCTGAATAAACAGGAAATGTGGAGCCTCCCGAGGTTCACTGCCCGCCCTGCTCCGTTCCCAGTTTACTCCAGTCATCTTCTCCCTTTCTTGCTATGCATTGTGCAGGTCCTGATGTGTAGGGCTACAGGTCTCTGCAGAGCAGGGCATGCAGAGACCCTGGGGAGCCCTGCGCCAGCTCTGGAGGTAGGACCGTGGTCTTCCGTTGGTCTGGAAGCCGTGCGCTGGCATTGCTCTGGCTGGCTCCCTCCCAGCACTGCATGCCCAGGCATCAGTCTGGATATGGAGGCATGCCCAAAGCCGTTCTTGGCTTTTAGTCACCGACGTTCTGGGTGGTAGATGGCAGAGGGAACAATGTTACTTTGCTGAGCGTGTGAGGAACATTTAACGCCCAGGGCGATGCTGAGCCAATCTGTGCTGCAGGGATATCGCCTGACCCCACACTGGTGCATCTTTCCCAAGGAGGCGAGGAGCTGCCCTTGCAGGCTGTGCCAGTGGCAGTGCCTGCGGCTTTGTGGGAGAAGGCGCAAGGACGTGCTGTGTCCCCGGGGGGATCCAAGTCCAACGGGGGCTGGCAGCTCTGGGAGCTGAGGCAGCCAGGCAGGCTGCTGCTAGTGACATCGCCTTTGACACATACATTACTGATTTCTTCATCTGTCATAGAGCAGCACCTCTACCATCTGCTGTCACTTAACACTTGGAGATGGGCTTCCCAGTGCCTTTCCCCCCACTTCTGTTCATCTCTCTTTTTGCCTTTTGGTCTTTGCGGAGAGTAGAAATGTGTGAAGAGCTGGAGGCTTATGGGAAGGGAATGCGAAGGGAATGCAGGCCTTCCCTGAATGGCAGCCAGCACCTCACAGCCGGCATCAAGGGTGCGCCTATCTGCAGCCTAGGTATGCCCTGCCCTGCACCAGGGAGCTGTGCTGGTGTGCCCACGGGCTCATAACTGACAGGGTGTGGGGGCAGAGATTTGAGAGGAGCTTTCCCTGCGTACAGAGAAAATAGGTCTTTCTTCAGCTGCTCTTTTAGATGCTTGGGGGGCTGCGACTTGTTGCAAGTATGGGCAGACGTCCTAGCCACGTGGTGGTCTGTGCATTTTTATTGACTCTGTGCTTGCAGGACCATGATGTTTTCTGACCCTCAGCACCTTTGCTAAAACAGGCTTTGTGAAACAGCCAGAAGGTGAAAGCACAGAATTCGCCTGTTAACTATATTCTTGGTTTCTGCCAACAATTTCTTCCTCGGATGCAGTGGCAACGGTGTACAGGAGGTCTGAAGCAGCCACAGTTCAGCAGGGAGGGAAGAAGAGCGCCGGGAGCGGGGAAGCGTGGAGTAGGCAGGCAGTCCGGTTGCAGTGGGGATGCTCCGCAGCTCCCGGTTGCCAGGCAAGAGGGAATGGCTTTAACGAACAGCTTCATTAGGGTACACTACTTAGCACCAAAGAAATGTCAGGGCTGCTCTGTTCTGAGTCCCTGCCTAAGGCACTAGCCTGTCATTCAGCAGTCTGAGTACAAACCAGAAGAACCACTGGCAGAGTCCTGGAAAGGTTTATTTTTCCACATTTAATTGCCCTTTTTGCTTTGTAAACATAAAGGTTGAAGCTTAAACTCTGACAGCTCCAGTACCCTTTTTCTTATCTCCTTAGAAAAAATGACATTCCGCTTGTTAGATTTTTCTTTTACTGCAGTCCAAAATCTCACAAAATCTGCACAACTTTTTTTTAAAGATCATTGAAGCATTTCAGTGCTCACTTTGGGAAAAACCCTGCAGCTCACAAAAAGACAAAAGCTGGAGCCTGAAGAGCCAAGACCTTTCCCTATAGCAATGCAGGATAAAAATGCTTGGCCGGAAGAGGCAGAGCAAGCAATCAGCATTCCACCTTTTCACTGGGAGCAGATTAAAGCATGCTTATCTGCTCCTGTTAGTGTTCCAGAAAGAAATGAAAGACCAAAGACAAGCAGAAAAAGACAAGCAAACGTTAAAAGGCAAAACTGGGTATATCATAGCAGCCTGAAAACTTCCTGAGTTCAGTTCCTTCTCTGAAGTGGGCTCCCTGCCCCTGGAAGAAGGTCTTCCCTGGGGTGGTCGAGCTGCAGGCTGTGCTGCCCCGCGGACGGCGCATTTCCTCACCGGGGAGCACTGTGACTGTGGGAGCGCTTGTCCGGGGTCAGGGCTTTGAGCTGCTCCCCGTCTGCAGTTATTCACGGTGAGAGAGATGCATGTCCTGGATTGCTTCAGCCGCAAAGAAGTGGTTTTGGAGCTACAGCTCTTGAAGAAAGTGCCTCAGTTTTTGGGGAGGGGCTGCCTGTTCCCTCCATCTGACATGAAAACGGGGCTGCCACCTCCCCACTGCCTTCTCTGTGGAGTGCCCTCCTGGCCTGGGCTCCGCTTCCATCTGCCTGCAGGAGATGGGGAGCGGGGCCTGGCCCTGCCTCTGGCCCCCAGACCGGACCCCTTGCTCCTTGCACTGTGTGGCGCAGACGCTGTGGACGTCCTCTTCCACGTACCCAGCCTCGACTGCGTGCAGCTACCTTCGGCTTACTGAGTTGTTCCGATTAACAAGTGACAGGGCAATCAATATTGTCTTGTATTTCAGACCCGAAGCACACATGCAGTCTGCAGGAACGGCAGCTCTAAGAGGCTGTGGGTCTGGGCCAGATGAAGAGGGATTTTTCCTGCTTGTCCTCCCTGGTACTCTTTCCCATTTGCTGTGGGTTCATGCGGGATGTTCTGTGATCCTGGAGTTGGCCCTTCATCTTAATCAAATGCAACATGCTTTCTGTTTCTATAAGGACAGGCTGTGCCAGGCTGTGCCCGGCTGTGCCTAAAAGTAGGTCTTAATCGAGACCAGTGCAGGAGATTCATAAGTTTGCTGGTAGGATGCTGTAGGTGCGATCCAGCACTGATTATCTTATGGCATCTGCGTTGCTGCACTTTGCTGCGTGCTGAAGACGACTGAAACAAGGCCATTTCAGAAACAATGCAAGCTTTTTACATACAGAACAGAAATGTAGAAAAACCCTTGAAACACATTTTGAGCAAATCCTTTGATTCAAACTGCAAGCTTGAAATGACAAATAGCAGAGAGAAGCTTCAGGAGAATCTATGTCTATCACAGATCCTTCATCTCCCCATTGTCATCAATAAGGAAGCAACAATGATTGGCAAACTCTAATTACCATTTACTCTGCAGAGCTGAACACAGGCAGGGCTGTGCTTTGTGGTGCTTGTGGAATAGCTGTCACAGCTGTTACAGTGAATATGTCTGTTAAGTTTTTCACCTTCTTTATGTTCCGGTTTGCCCAAAATTAAATGTTGGTGTTATTCAGGTGGGGCTTTCAACAAGGTGTTGAAACAGGACAGCTCTGCAGCAGGTCAATTTATCATTCCCCTTTCCACAACATCCCTATCCATGGGTACTATAGTCATTAGGCCCCATGCTTTTTGTAATAATCACATATTTCTTCCTTTTCCTTTGTACATCCATGTTGGTGGGCTGGACATGTTCCAGAACTCCTGCCTGGTCCCTCCTCTCATGGCCGGTAGTGATGGCTTGCTGCAGTTCACAGGGAAAGCAGGTGGAGTGCTGCCATTTCTGAAGATTTGTTGTCTGCCCCTGAGTGTGCTTTCTTGAAGGATAAGTCTGGTGTTCTTTGCTTTCATTTTTTTCAGGCTGCTGAGTGGTTTGTCTGTGCAAAATCCTTTGATGTTTCTTCATACAGACTATTATGGACTGCTGGTTTGGATGCACAGAGTGTGAATGGGTGTGTGCTCCCTGGTGACTGTCAATTGGCTGGAAATTCAGACAGGTTGATGCGGGTGAGCCTCTCTCTCATTGCTGGCTGCTTTAAAATTTGGTATCTCCTTGGGTTCAAATGCATTTGCTGTGATTATCTCCTTCCAGAGCCGTGTTATCCCAGGAGCATCTGTTCACTCGCCAGCCATTAGTGACGTAGATGCTCCAGACATACTGGAGAGCTGACCCCAGAACAATTCTCTGAGCAAAGATGTAACTTCGTAATGAACTTGTCACTTCCTTATTGGGCTAAATAGTGAATACCAAGCCACAATGCCTTAGTACTAGTTACTGTGACATCCCTCGTGGGGTCAAGCAGACCAGCAACCCAGCGTCACTGATCATGAGCTCTCAGTGTCCTTCTTCACAGAACATCTTATGTACTTTCCCATAGATTAAGCTTTTCTATCCAGTGCATATTTTAGTTCCTGTGCTTTGTGGTTCACATGCAGTACCCAGCTCCTCTCTCTGTTGTAGGCTTTAGTTTCATTCATGCAGATGCATTTGACTGCTTCCTGGCCTACACATTTTCCCTGCTGTTTAATAGTGGATATGAATTTAACCAGAGGTGTATAGGTGCAAGTAGAGGAACCTTGTGTAGATGGTCCCTAGTTTTCACTGGACCACACGACGCCCCTCTTTAATTAGCCTTGTTTTAGCTGCCTGCTCTTGTTGTATTTCTCCCTCAGCCCATCAGATACGTCATTTCTCTCTTGCAAGGTGCTCAGCTGATAAGCATCTTAGCTCTTTGCCAGACAGCGTGTACGCTTGTTAGCTGCCAGCCAGCTGATTATGATTAGACTGTAGTTTTGATAGTTGTTTCCTGTCTTTCGAGCCTGAACAGATGGCACGCTACTCCCAGTGCAAGGTTTGACTTTCATAGTACTTCGTGGCTTGGCCAAATGGCAGTTGTGTAGTCTGCACATGTGAAGCTTCTCAAGGGGATCCTTGTGAAGGGAGAGGAGCAACTGTGTCTCCTAAGGACCTTGCAAAGTTAGTATCCACTTTAGAGGAATGCTGGGATTGTTTTGTTTGTTGGGTGCAGTCCTCCAGGCTAGAGTTTCGTTCCCCAGCTTATAAATCTTTTGCTGATATGCTGTCAGTATCGTATTTAGGCTCTGTGTTTTAGAGAACTAACAGCGTTATGTCTGATAAGCGATGCTACTTTGGGATTTTGTGTTATAGGACCTACACACTATATGTTTGCAGAACAGATGACCACAAGACCTTTGTAAGAACCAGACAAGGAGATCTTTTTCTGTCATGAAGAGAAGGATCATTCTGTGTTTGCCAGCAAACGCTAGACTATGTTGGTGTCTGTCTGCATGGATTTAGCAAGGGACTAGACTTGGTTAGAGGTTGCGAGCAAAAGGGCAGAGGAATGGGGAAATTACAGAGGCCCGGTAATGGATTTGCTCCCTGGATTTCCGGATCTCCTTTTTCCTGGGACAGTCTTCAGTTCTACCGTATCAGGTTTTCACATCTATCAGTGTTGGACCCACAGCCCTAAGTGGATCTCTAGCTACTGTACAGGGTAACTTGACTGTCCCTGCCGTATGTGAGGCTTGCATCAGCGTCAGGAGCCCCCGTGCCCTCCTGGCTGAGGATGCCGAGGAGGCGGGGAGGGTCTGGTGGCGACAGAAGTGTCAGGAAGGGGCTCCCCCTCGACAGTTCAGCGGGCTTGGGAAGCATCCTGACTGCCTTGCGAAGATCCTTGAAATGATCATCAAACGCAGCCACTGTCTGCCAAAAAATAACATCTCTCCAGCACCTAGGCCTGTAAGAAAACAGCTCCTTCTTATGAAATAATAATCTTTCATCTCTTCATTTATTGCATTGCGTGAGAACAACTGGCAGCCTGCTCACATGAGCCAATTTATTAACTAAATCTCATTTACTAACTGGGAACAAATTCTTTTTACTTCTAGCTGCCGAATACAAATGAGGTTGGGATTCAGAGCTGCCCAGGTGCCAGGCAGCTTCCTTGGCCCATTTGTTCTTGTGTCAATGGCAGTGTCACTCTGCCAGTAATAAACCTCCCTTCTGATGGGCCCTGCTAGACATGAGCAGGTTGCTGAGCCCAGCCTAATGAACGCTTACACAAGAGGAAGGCCAGACTCACTGGGAGACCCATCTCTGTGTGCTGGGTTGGAAGCAGTCTGTTCCAGCTCGGAGGAGCGCATTACCAGCACTGGCAGTCATTTCTTCCAGACTGTGTGCCCTGCCCAAGTAGCAGAGAGAGAAGGGGCAGCCTTGGAGCAGGCGACTTCCCAAGGGCAGCCATCAGCCGTGCCCTGTGCCTGATCCTGGCAGGCATATCTGTAATGACGTAGCAGTGGAAAAGAGTGATGCACTTTGAGCTGTGTGCTGGGCGCGGCAAGGATTGCCCCAATTACACGTGCTTCTGACGAGGGCCGTCCGCTCTGCTGCTCCTGACCCAAGCAACAGCACTTCCACCCCTTTCTCAGGAGAGGTTTTTCGCGGTTTGTGGCCACTTATTCCTCCTCCTGCAGCAATCACAGCCATGTCTTTCCCTGCGTTCCCCCACCCCCTTTGGGAGCCCTTCCCTGGCACAGGGGTATCAGGAGGAAGCAGGATTCTTGCTGCGGTGCTGGGGTTGTGCTAGGCGGCCATCCTGGCATCCAGGTCTGCCAGTGCCCAGGCTAGTGAAGCGAGCTGCCCATGCAGCCGGAGGAGGGCTGCTTGGGTCATCTGGAGCCAGAGCAGGCTTGTCCTTGACAGGGCAGCCAGCTAAGCGCAGCGTGTAGGGGCTGGGAAAGAGCTGCCGGTGTCCCCTCTGACACCGGCTACCCCCTTGGAGCAGGGCAGTGAGCCCCATGGCTCTCCTGGCCTCTGCCTTGGGCACCACCAGGCTGTAGCACAGCACCTGCTGCAGCAGCGGGGACAGGTCCTGTCCTCAGGACAGACCCCCGGTCAGCCAGGACAGGCAGACCCCAGGTGGAAGCTGAGGGGGAAGGGGTTTCTGTCGGCAGGTCTCCATCCTTGGCAGGTCTAGACAGGGTGCCCAGACTGCTCGCTTTCCTGAAGCCCCTCCACTAGCTCTCCTGCTGGTAATTTTCCCTGGGTAGCACCCTCTTAGCTCAGCGTTTCCAGGCTGCTCCCTGGGTCCCTTGGATACCCGCTCCTCTGTTCTGTCCTGTGCCTACGTACAATTCCCTGACGGTGGGTAAAGCTGCCTTTCTAAAACAGACCTGCACTCGCTCCTCAAGAGAAAGTCACTGTGTTGGCACTTTCCCTCTGCCAAGAGACAGTCACTGTGCAGAGTATGGTCGTGTCTCTCAGCAAAGGCTTTGTCAGGACGCAAACACGCGTGTTTGGTTTTGAAATCTCCAGACAGGGCCAGTCTGCTGACAGTGTTTGCTTCCTCTTCATACCTGCCTCCAGGTTTAATGGTTTCTCCCAAGCAGGAAAAATAACAATAAAGATAATTCTTTTAAAACTGATTATCTGAGAGTACAGATTGTCAAGCTTTATGCTGTTGGATAAATCAAACTAACTGCTGAGAGTTAATTTGTCTGACCATAAAGTGGATTCAATAAGTGTAAACCAAAACTAATTGGTTCTCTTCCATACAAATTTAATCATACTATAAAATGTGATCAATGCAAATAAAAAGCATTGAGTAGGTTAAGTGTCAAGAATCTATAAAGGAAAAAATGGCTTATGTGCTTTCTTGCAGGAACTGAAAACTGAATGGGTTTCCATCTCTGTGCTGATCATCTCGCAATGCGGTCCCAGTCCAAACATACCGAGTGCTGGTGTCTGTGCTGCGTGTGTCAGAAGTAACTTGTCCGTCAGTCTTTGAAGTTTCTTTTTTTTCATGGGTTGAAGCTGTTGGTGGAATGGTATGTGACTCTCGTGGATGCTATGCTTAGACACACAATTCAGATGAAACACAGTGAGCAAAATGCAGGCCAACAGCCCTTGCCTGTGCAGTCTCTCCTACGGCAAAGGGGCAACTGGCCCCTCCAAGAGGCCCAAACACAGACCCTGTCCCAGAGCTAATGGCGGGCTTGGGGGTGCATGCGAAGCACCACGACTTCTGCTGCTTGGGCTCTGCTGCACCCCTGCACCCTTCCCTTCCCGCCAGGGAGCGGTGGCACTGCTGGGACCCGGTAGCCTCGCCCACGTGAGCCCCCTCCTGTGGGCTCTCCATACCTTCCTGATCCCAGAACAGCCACCTGCTTGTGATTTCTCCAGAAGAGCTGACTTGCTAGGCCTCCTCAGGGGGCTGAGGCACTGCCCGGAGCTCCCCAACTCCTTCCATACAGACCAAAGCTTCAGCTGAGGATGGGAAGGAGCACTGTGCCATCTCCTGGGGCTCGCCTGGTGTGCACCCTGTGTGCTCAGCCTCTTCGGCTGACGTGCGACTGCCAAGGCAGCCATCTGGTGAAGTGAGAAGAGGCTGCCAGGACAAGAGCTACAGCTCTGCCACAGCATCCTGACAGTGGTTCAAGGCAAATTAGATGCAATCAGCCAAACTGAAACCTTTTAAATTAATCCGTTGAAAGACCTGCTGTGAGAGGCAGACATAGGCTGTAGTTATGGTGATGGCTGGAGTGTGGCTGGCCTTGCTGCAGTTGCTGCTCATGCGGAGAGCTGCTAAATCCCTCAAATATGCAGGTTGCCAAGAGCTGACATCTTTTCTAGACGTCATCTCCTCACTCTCCCCGTGTGGATGTCCAGCTTGGACAAGACACGGAGGAAGACACCTACAGCTCGGCAGAGAGGAGAGATGGGGAGGGAGGGAAAGGAAAGGAGCAGCCTGAGACACCTGGGAAATTAAAGGCTGCGGCTTCCAGCACGCAGGGCTCCTGCTGTGGAGATTGTCAGAGCTGGGGTGGGAGAGAAATGCCGAAGCTGGAGGTGAGGAAGAGGAGCAGTCGCAGCACTGCTCCCAGCCCAGGCCTCTTCATGGGCCTGCCTGGGGCTTCAGGGGGCACGCTCAGGCGGGCAGGAGGGGCTGCCACTGCACACAGCCTCTCTCCCCGTTTCGGCTCCCACGTCAGGAGTGTTGGAGCGGCCCACGGGAACACTGACCATCAGCGGTGTGGGGGCCCCCCGGGGCGGACGTGCGCTGTCCCTGCGTGGGGCTGCAGGCAGCCCTGCCCAGGGAGGTTGGGTGACCCAGGACCCCCCTCCTGCCCTGCGGGTGGGGGCTGTGGGCAGGACCCTGCTCGGCTTGCAGTGATCTTCGAGTTCACTGCTGCGGCTGTCTTGTGGAGGCCTCTGAGGCCCCAGCAGAGACGGGGGACGGCAGGGCTGGGGTCGGTGTGGGGATGACTCCCCCGGCCCTGAGCCAGGGACAGTCTCCCTCCTGCACAGGAGGACGGAGCGGAGGAGCCCTGCAGAGTGGCGTTCGGTGCCCTTGACCCAGGGAGGCAGTTGCGCTGGTTTGTCTGCCCCTGCCCCGCCATCAGCTGCTGCCCCTGAGTTCGTAGGAGAAGCGCAGCTGGGAGCCTCTTGCAGTGCCAGGCAACCTGGCGAGCCTGCTTCTCCTCACCTCCTTTCTCCCTCCTCCCAAAATTTTGAGGTTAAGTTCTAGTATCTCACAAAACATCATGTTCATATAATTTCAGCTTGCAGAAAGCCCTTTCCCTGCAAGGACCAGGATGCATACAAATTGCTGCTCTAAATCTCCAGCTACAATAAGGAAACTTCAGAGGCTGACAGTTTACTTGATAAATACCTAATATAGCTTAAATAATTATTTAGTGCAGACAAATGGAAAAAGAGAGCATCCATATGCTGCGTTGTAATAAATTACAGCTTGCAACTTGCTGGGCAATAGCAGCAGCGGCTCTAACGAAGAGCTCCACCTGGGAAGGAGGGCTCAGGCTGAGGATTTACCATGGGAAGGCCCTGCCAGGAGCTAATGGATGTTGAGTGGCAGACTAATGAGAGATGAGAACCCTTTGCAAGCCCAGTTAATACAGTGCTGATGATCTTGCAGGAGTAAATGAGCGCTTTGTCCTGCCACCTGCCCCACGCCGGCCATGGGGCTGAGTGCTGGTGCAGTGGGGCAAGCGCAGCCCCAGGACAGGCTGGTGCCGCCAGCAGCTGGCCGGGGCTGTGGGCAGAAGGACGTTTCCAGCAGCATCGCCCGGGCGGCAGCAGTGGGGAGCGGAGCGGGTGGCCTCTGCACAGGCTCCCTGTGCAGCACCTTTCCCCTCTCTGACCGGCAGCCGCGTCCCGGAGCTTCTGTGCCATGTGCAAGCGCTGCTCGCTGCCTCTGCCTCCCGCGCAAAGCTGCGCGGGGCTTAGGGAGTGCGCTGCGTGAGCTTGGGTTAACCTGGAGCCAGCAGTGAGCATCTGTCCTCGCAGGCAGGCGCGCAGAGGTCGGGTTGTTGCTGTAGCCTGGAGGGAAGTGTGAAAGAGCGTTACGAGGCAAATGGCTCCCTGTAAGCTGAACAAGCTCCCAATGCCAAGGGCGTTGCTCTGCCAGCAGCAAAGCATGTTCCCTTCTGGGGCTGCTCGTGCACCGCATTCCCAGGGTAATTTTGTGGTTTTCAAAAGCGTAGCTCTCAGTCTTTACCTCCTTTGAGCTCCATGGTCAGTGATCACTTACGGGTTTTTGCTTGGCTTTATATGCTCAGTGGTATTTCAGAAAGCGCGCGGATCTCCTCCCTGAGCTCTCTGACAGATTACAAGGGCTGCACTTGACTGAGCTCCCGGTGTTCTGCCGTGTCAGCCTTACAGCAACAGAGGGCCGTGGCTAGGTGCCTTTGCATAGCAGAGGATAAACACAGCAGCAGAGATGGAAGATAAGTGGCAATAAAAAGTAAAATGTGGAGTGCCTGCCCTTTAAAATATATTAGGCGGTTTATAAATAAAGCTCTGTATTTTTAGGATGTATGTAGAATTGTTCAGCCTGTAGCCCTTAAGAAATCTGACCTTGAAGAGAAGAAATGCAGCTGTGAGCAGCTTTTGAAATGTTCAGGGAATGGACAGACAGGACAAGTGCTGTTGCTTATTATTTTGGCAGTAGGTGAGCCTTGTTAGGCTGGTGTGGTTTGGGGAAGCACCTCAAGCTCCAGCACTCCTCTCGCTCTCAGATAACCTCCGTGCGCAGTCAGAGGCAGAGGCCTTGGAGGTAAAAATACCGAGTGTCTGGTGAGATTTCCAGGGATCCTTAACTCCTGGCAGTCAGGACAGTCTCAGCTGGGTTCCTTTGTGTGCTCTTCCCGGACAGACAAGCTCTGATGGTATGAAACTGAGCCAGACAGAAGCACGTAGCCTGGTTCCCACCACCTCGCTTGGGCCTCGTGCGCTGCAAAGCTCTTGCCCGGCAAGCTCCACTGTGCAGGTGCGCAGTGCCAGCAAGGCTCCTTCCTTCGCCCCTCATTCTGGTACAGCATCTTCGAGGAGGGGGGGCCTGGGCTGTGCTTTACCCCCCCTCCAAGGGCAGTTGAACACGTATCTCCCACCCCCTGTGTCAGTGCCCTGCCTGCGGTAGCAGCCTGTTTGGGGTGCGATGGGCTTTATTCTGTTACTGGAGCTGTTCCGCTTTGTGTAGGGTAGTCAGCTTTTTGGCGGGGAGAAGGAAAGTCCTCGTGAGCAGGCAATGCGGTTGGGAGTGGGGAGAGGTGGGGTTTGGGTTTTGTTTTGGTGAATGCAGAGGAGTCAAATGCTTTCTCTGGACAGGCAGAAGTTGTGGCCCGACCTGGCAAAAGCAGCTGCTGATTTGGGATGCTTCTGTTTTCAGACGGCCTGGGGTGAGATCCACGTCTTGCCTTCTGCTGGAATAGCTTGGTCTTTCTAAAGGATGAATGGCATCCTCCCAGCCTCTGGTTTTCTGGACAATATAAAAAATAGTGGCCCTGCAGATTCCTGTAAGTGTACTGAGTGAGTGGAGACAGCTGTGAGGTGAGCCTAGGGATCTGAGCCGTAGCCACCTCATTTTAAATTTGTTCTTAGAGAAAACACAGGTGATTCCCTGTGTGGAGGAATAACTGGTAAATCGATCCCTGCACATGCTGATGCTGATAACCCATGTTGTTGATGCAGGGAGCCAGAATCTCCATGTGCTCTGGGCTCTGGCAGAGAAAATGTAAACAAACTCCAGTTTTATGTCGGACCAAGGAGATGTAAATCAAACACGTGTGTTGAAGCCTTTTAAATGTTTTGACATTTTCCAATCCATCAAGGCCTTTAATTGTATTTTGAGTGAGTTGTTCTATATGTAAATACCAGTTAATGTTGAAATTGTTTATAGCCAAATTGTCTGTTTATGCAAATTGTGTTCCAAGATCACAGAGCTTCTATTGCAGAATAAAAATGTCTCTTTTATTTAATGCTAGAAATGTTTCCTTTGGCTGCTGTGGCTTTCACAGACTGTGTGGTTCTTCTGTGCTGCTGGAGCACGGTGGAGAGTGCCAGCCTCCACGGGAGGGCAGTTACGGCAGGCAGCGGGCAGGGGTACGGCGGGGCTTGGGGCATGACGGCTGCTCCCGCTGCTCATGCGGCAGAGTTAACTCCCGGAAGCCGGTCCCTTCTTTCAGCCTGCCTTGTCCACGGGCTCTGGTACCCCTCCACGGACCTTGGGAAGCCTGAGGGCTCACTCCACTCGGCTCCAGCGGGCGTGTCAGTGGTGCCCAGTGTGCGGCAAACGCCAGTCAGGCTTCCCCCTGCCTCCCTGCCCGGCTCGGGCTCAGGCAGAGCCTTGCACTGGCTCAGAGCAACGCTGTCCTCAGGTGAGGACCCGTCAGCTGGTGGATGGTGGTCTCTGGGATTCCTCTGCCTGGCTCATGCATGAATTCGAGATTCTGGTGCAGCAGGCAGCAGGCATTAAAAGCTGTTCCTGCTGGGTGAAAAACGACGAGAAATCAACATGCTGCTCCCGCTTGTGCTGTGCCTAAGCAGTAATCAAGATCATCACCTGGAGATAAATCTCTTCCTGCCATCACACAGAAGAAGAGGAGCAGTTACTATGGGCTCTGCCTCCAGGTTTTTAATCATGGGGGAACGCATGCAAATTAATGGCTCACCCATGATACGAATCAATAGTGCTGGAGCGTTTGCAGGCTGCGACTCAGATACTCAGTATCTCTGGTACATAGCCAAGGGAGCAGAGTTCACATCGGATGCAAGTGTGGCCGTACGGCTGCACGCAGAGCCTCTCATTGAATCCAGCCACCGCTGGAGCCGGCCTCTGTGCCCCAGGACCGCACTCCCTTTCTCCTGGATTTTTCAGTGAAACAGCACGGCTGATCTGGCCTCTGTGTTTGCTTAATGTCAGCGTTCCTTGGGGAATACTGTAGAGTAATAGCAAGCTGCACAGCCTGAAGTTGGGCTCCCGTGTTATTTCTTCATTAATATGTGTTGTCCATAAATATATATTCACTCCTATTTATCACAAGAACACCGATTACCAACCATAAATTCTAACTGTGGGAAATATTTCAGTCCACTTTTATTAAGAAGTGATTTTTAAAAATGTTGCTGAGGCTTTTAGCCAGTTATGTGCTACTAAATATTTAAATCTGTATCTCTTGCTGCATGCTGAATTACAGCAAGGGGATATTTAATGCTCCCATTTCTCCAGCATAAATCTGTGAAAGATTGACTGGAAGAAAAATGCAGTCATGAACAGCCCACATACATGCTGAGTGCTCGCTCGCGCCATACACCCACTTGTGCGTACCCGCTACAGGCAGCGATTCAGCCTGGAGGGGGGGTGAGTGCCCCCCGCAGTCATTCCGGGGGTTGCCCTGCTGCGCCGCGCCGGCGGGAGCGGGGCTGGGGTGCTGTCGGGGTGGGGGGCATGGCAGAGCCGCTCTCAGGCTGCGCGAAGCAGCCGGCTGTCCTGCTCCGGCATGCGGCGTTGCTGCTGTCAGCCGTCAGAAGCTACGAGTGCCTGGAGGCCTGTTACCCACCAATTAAACTGTGAGTTTTATTGTTCGACCGTGAGCCTGGTTTACGATATGAAAAGCTTTTGACAGTTAAATAGTACTAATATTAACCACTCCCGCATGGGCTCTAACAGTCTCCCCCATTAAAAGTGTGATTAAGAAATTAATTCATCTGGAAGGGATTGGCATGCAGTGCTAAACAATGGAATAATGATTTTTTTTTATTAAGGCTGAACCCCTGGCTGCATGGAGAGAGGAAGCCCCGTAGCTCTTGCACGATGGCTACAGTGGCAGCTAATGTGGTGGGAGGACCGAGCACCGGTATGGTGCCGGTTGCAGGTTCGCAGGGCAGGGAGGAGGCAGGTCAGGACAGCGGAGACTTTGCAGAGGCTGGTGAGGAGGATGGGCTGCCCTGGCCCACTGCGGCGTTGGGGGGCTTCCTGTGGCAGATCCGCGCCGAGCCGAGGGCTCTCCGCCGGCCGCGGGCGCTCTCTGCCCTCCACGCTCTCCAGCTGCTGTGGAGACTCTGCCAGCCCTGCAGGGCACAGGTCACCAACGGGTCACCTCTCTGCTTTGTGGCCCCATATAATGCTTGTAACATCCAAAGAGGCTTGAAAAAAGTGGCACTTGAGGAGGCTGCAGCGCAGCAGTGGAGCGTCTGCTCTCGGCAGGGGAGGAACACCTGGCTGTCCCCGTCCAACCTCCTGCGCAGCGCCGCCGCTGGGCACAGGATCAGGGCTGCCCAGGCTGTCCCCGCTACGCTCCAGGGCAGCCACACCGCCGGCACAGCCTGGTGCCTCCCTGGCCCTGGAGGGTGTGAGGGTCCACGGGTGCTGCGGCCAGCGATGCGGGGCTGCGGATCCCAGCGAGTCTGGAGTAAGGCACTCCTGGCACTGCGTTAACCCGCTGGAGAGCTTAGCATACTACAAATGGCAATTAAATTCTGACCGACACGGTAAAAGCTTTAAAGTTCATCAACGTCTGCTGGCAGGTGGCTCTAAAAAGCTGTTAGTTGCTTTGGAAAAGCAATCAGAGATTACCCTTAAACAGCCCGTTTGGGAATGAGCAGGGTGCTGGGTCTGGCAGTTTCCCTCCCGGCATCCCCTCTTCCGCCTGCTCCTCTTCCCTGTTCTTTTGCTCCCATTTTCTGACCTGTGATGGTTCATGTTCTGTGATGGGTCTCACAAAAGCTGAACTGCCATGGGGAGCAGCCCCTCTCCTGCCCCAGCCATTTGTGTCCCAGGCTTGTCCCCAGCTCTTGCTCTGCAGCAGGGAGGCCCCAGGCATTGCAGGTGAGCAAAGGACGATGCTCTGCGTTGCTGTAGGAAGCACACGCTTCCAAACTAAGTTTCCTGATTGAGAAAAAGAATCGGACAACTGCCCTTCACCGCTGGAAATGCCAAAACCAGAACGAAAGGAAAAATGGCTTGTGAGACTGCCCTCACAGCGGAGCCGGGGTCTGTCGGGCGGGGGGTGGTACCCCCTCTGCATAGGGTGGGCTGGCAGAGCTGCGGTGGGCTGCGGCAGTGCCTGCCTGGGGGGCTGCCCAGGCAAGGTGCTGTTGGCCCAGGACAGCAGGCGCCGGCAGACCCTGCGGAAGCGTCTTCCCGGCTGCTTCCAACCATCTCCCATCCTGGCAAAGAGTGAGCAAGGGAGGGAGGGAGCAGCCTCCGAAGTGGAGCTGCAGTGCTCCGAAGAGCTGTTGTTGTTGGAGACAATGGAGGGCAGGGAGGCTCCTCCGTGCCTTGAAGGAGTCGCTGGTTTTGAATGCCGGCAGGAGCTGTGTGCTGCTTGCATACAGAGAGTGAGAATATTCGTATTGTGATTTACCCCATTCTTTTTCTCCATTGATTTTAATTAAGTTCACTCTCTCCTGCCAAGCCTGGGGAACACGAGCAAAAATTAAAAATACTGAAAGTCAGCTTGCTTTGCACTGGAATCTTCCCAGCCTTCCAGAGAACAGAGGGAAAGGGGGCCCACACCACCACACAGGCATTTCCTGTGCTTTGCTAGTCCCCAAATAATAAACATAAAATTAAAATCCTGTTAGGAGAATCACAAAAGCTATTATAGCTCAGCAGCCGATATTGACTCTGATCAAATCTTTTATGTGATTTCACAGCATTCTGGGCTACTCACCATGCACACGCTGATCATGTTAGCTGTGGCTTGATTTTTTTTTTTCTCTCCCCCACTGAAACAGAGCAAAAAGAACAGCAAGAAAAACCAATCTAATCTTGTGATATAAGTTTGTGTCACACTTTTAGAAGGAGCAGCAGAGTAACTGATGCTGCTGTATCCCGTTTGCAGACAGGGGCCTCCTGGGAGCGGATGCTCACTCCTGCACTGAGTGTGCTGGCCTCATCCTGCACCCCGCATGAGCTGCTGCCCTGGGAAGCCCCCGTGGGGACACTGGCCAATGAGGACTTTATTTCCTGGATCGTGTCCATCACTCAGAGGACATCCGTCGTGTTACTGCTGTCCAAAGGGGGTAGCAGGGATGCTCTGTAGTGGCCTTCGCATGAAGTAATGTATGACGTTGTACTGGTGCAAGGTACAACTTTTTAAAGAACCTTGACTGTCATCTGCCACCAACGGGTGCCTGTGGCGAGGCAGGGTTGTCACCGAATGGCGGACGGTGGCCTGGGCTAACCCTGCGAGAGGCAGGGCAGGACGGCCCAGCTCTGCGGAGCGGCACGTCGCTGGGGCAGGAGCTGGGCAGCACGCTTCACCCGGCGCTGATGGGCCTGCCCGGGGGCGGGTGGCAGCGGGATGCTGGCTCGCCGAGCTTGGGGGAGTTTCCTCAGTACCTTTGCTTAAAAGGATCTCATTGTTTGCATTGCTTTTATTCTTACAATAAATATTGTGATAGACACTAAGAGTACCAGAAATGCAATGATGGTATTCCAGCAATGATGGTATCCCAGACCTGCATCTCTGCATATTTATATAGCCACAGCTTGTGCAGCTGTGAACAGAGAAAGCAAAATCGTGGAAACTTTTTGCATGTCTCTTTCAAATATCACAGGCAAGCAGAAGTAATCCCCCGAAGTAACCTGCTTTAACTCAGAAACTGGTTTAAAAGAACCTGTGTTATATAGCTATCTGTCTTCATGCTGTTTTTCAACAGTTAGACTCATTCTTCATATCAGATCGGGTGATAAGAGGATAAAGATACCTCTTATTCAACTGTAATTTTAATTAATATGGTCATCAAATTGGATATGAAAAATTAGGAAACCTCAGCAAAAATTCCGAAGGGATATAAAACAGGACAATTTACTGTTTGCCGATCTGTGCTCTCCTCTGGTCATAGGCAGTCATGGTGACTTAGTTTTTGATAGCTGTCTGGAAGTACCTGCAGCAATCTCTTTACGAAGTGTAATGACCTTGGGTCATTTAGTTTTTGAAATATTTCAACTACTAGGGAATAAAAATGGCAAGACTGTTACAATTACACTCTAGAAGGTCATCTCCATCTACCCTTGGCTACCGGTCTGAATTCCCTGAAAGCTACCACCATCCAGCGGAAGATGAGCCCAGCTTGTTTAACTTGGTGCATGCCTTGCCCAGATGGATAATTGGTGCAATACCAGTTGATGTTATGTGTTGTGGTACTGGCCATTGGCTGCTGGGTATCAGCTTGCCCTGAGGGGACAGAAACCCAGCACACTCCGTTTTCTCACGTCTGAATCCACTGGTTATTTCAGCAGAGCAGGAATGTAGTGGCTCCCAAGGACAGGGTTAAACACACAAGGAGAGCGGGGACAGGGGAAGCTCACGTGGCCCCACAGCCAGAAGGATTCACTCCACGTTAGTGGGAACTTCCAGAAGTCTCCTGCAGACTGTCCCCCCGCCTCGTCCCTGCGGCTCCCCAGGGGCCAGTGCCCAGCTCTGCGCCCCATGCCTCTGCGCCCTGCCCCCGAGCAGCCACTCAGGCTGCGATTTCACAGCCCAGCTGGGCTTCCTGGGAGCTTCTTTTGGAGTCGGAAGGTGATTTTTCTGCGCCTCTCCTGCTTGAGCAATATCCTCGTCTTGCTAGCGCTCCCAGGATGCAGCTGGGTGGTGGGACTAGGGAATACCAGGCACACGAACAGGGGTTTTGTAAGAGGTCTGGTTGCTTCTGTTGTGGCTTAGGCAAGGCAGAAAGTGGATGCACTCGTCTCTTCCCCCGGAAAGTGCTGTTTTGACTGGCTGTATTTTTGGCAGTATGTTCCCACGTAGAAACCTGAGGTTAGTCCCAGTTCAGAAGCCTTGGGAACTGCTTGCTCCTTGTGACTGTGTAACACACCGTACCTATGGCAAAAGAGCACCAGTCCGCGTGCTGGGGCCTCTCATGCGTTTTTGGGGCGGAGGCCATCTCTGCAGAGCCCTCCCGACGCCGCACTCGGGAGGTGCCGTGCCACTGCAGTGCTGGCAGTGGGCTCCGCAGCCTACCGACCCTTCCCGAGCTGTGGCACCCGCCGGGCACAGTGACGTGTCCCAGGCGTGAGGAGAGGAGCTGCCAAGCGTCACAGAGGCGGAGGGACTGGAAAGCAAGTGTCACTGGGTCCAGCTGTGACCTTCGTGCCCTGGCACGCTTACTGCATGCACGTTGGAGGGCACAGCTGTGCCGGGGACTGGCTCCTGCTGCTCGCACCTTACCGCTGCTGAGGCAGGGGTGAGCACATGGCGGGCCGCTGCTGCGCTCTGCTCGTGACGCTGGGGGCCAGCCACAGCTGGGGGAGCAGGCTCATGGCAGGCCTGAAACCTCGGCCCGGGGACGCTCTTCCCCTCCGGCAGAAAAGCCAGGAAGAGAGAGAAGCCCACAGAAACAGGCTAGGAGTGGAGCTGTGGGCAGGGTGACAGGGGCGCGTGGCAAGGGGCCGTTCTCCCCTGCCTGGGTGTCACCCACAGTCAGAGCTGGCCCCGTGGGCTGTGACACCCTGGTTCTCCACTGCAGGAATTAGACAAAGCCGCCTGTGGCAGCTACCGTGACAGAGCCTGGGGACACCAAAGGTGCCAGCACCCACAGGAAAGGAGGAGAAAAGTTGTGGATGCTGCCGGCAGCCCTGTCTGGCCTCGGCAGGCTGAGGAGTCTCTAGACTCCCTGGGACAGAGCAGACGCAGGCAAAGAGCAGGGGGCTGGATGGCAGCCAGATCCTTTCCATGTACGAGCTTGGCACTGGAGGGAGTGAAGCGTGGGCTTGAGGCTGCTTGCATTTGCTCCTGGATGTGACTTCCCAAAGTGCCTGCCGTGTGGCTTGGCAGAGGGAGCTGGGATGAGATGGGAGAAGTGCGGGGCACTGGCAGCCGCAGGCCGGGGGGCGCAGGCTGGGCTGGCTGGTGCCGAGCGGCTGAGCCTGCTGGCGGCAGAGGAGGGGGGGCACAGCGAGACGGTGCTGATGATGGTCCCAGGCGGGAGTTTTGGAGGGGACGCCAGGGTCAGTGGGGACACACTGGTGACAGACACCAGGGCAGGCGGTACACTCCCCACTTACTGTGTCCTGTGCAGCTGTCTTATTACATAAAAAATTGACTTTGGCGTAAATGTCAGCTGATTCTGAGCTGGTGTTACACAAACAAGCTTCTGAGTGACAGAACGAGTCTTCATTATGCACGTTTCTGGAGTCCTCTGGCTGGCTCTTGCGCAATGTCCGCGATGATCATTGCAGACAGAAAATTTGGGGCCCAGCCTTTGGATTAATCCGTGAAAATCAATTAATTAATCCTCGCTTAAACTCAGCCCTTAGATCACCTATCAATTACGTTATTCAAAACGGGTATGATGACATAGTCTCAAATCAGCCACTTCTGGAAGGAGGGAGGTAATCTGGCTTCTCCTGGCCCAGGGAGATGCCCTCAGAGAGAGCCCCTGTCCCGCGTCACCGCGAACCCACGCCGCTCTCCAGCCGGTCTCCTCTCTGGATGTAGGGGCTGGTGGGTGCTGCTCCCACATAGATGAGGGGGCTTGGTCTGCCTCCCTCAGACCGCAGGATTCTGCGTGGGGAAGCATTGATGGGGGCCACCTCCATCCCCCAGCGTCCAGGCAGGAGGAAACCTCTTCCAGGGGTGCCTGGACTCCAGAGGAGGCAGCAGGGCAAGCGTGTGAGCTCTTGAGAGGAGCCGGGAGAGCCGGGCTGGGGGATTTGTGCAGGAGCTGTGTTACAATGAGGCGACAAGGGTTCAGAGTCTTTCAGATGAGTGTTTGCTAAATGCAAATGCATGTGTGAAATGCAGATAAGTGTGTATTAAACCTATCCCAGCCCTCTCAGCAGTGTGGAGTGCCCGGAGCCTGTTTGCTTTGCTGCGGCTCCTTTACTTGCTAACTGTTGAGCTCTGCTAATCTCAGAGGTAGCTGTTGTGGGGACAGTCAGCCTCTCTAACCAAGGGTGATTGGGTTAATGGGAACCTCTTAGAGCTGCCAGGAAAGGGAAGGTGCGCTGAGGTTTGCTGCATTTGATCCTTTTCTCTCTGTGGTGATGGTCTGCTGGAGGAATATACCTTGTGGGCTTTGCACAGGCTGTTCTCTTGCTGCATTTCATGTTCGTGTTGGCTGTTAAGACAAGGCTTCAAAACCAGGGCAAAGCCCAGCCCGTCTAACTCATGCCGGCATGCTCTTGTCTCTTGTGCTGTTGTCACTGACGAAAGTTGGCCAAGAAGCAGGGTGTCCCTGGACTGTGACAGTCCGACCAAACTCTTGAGTGCTTTTGGGGGAGAAGTGGCTGTTCTGCATGCTGCCCAACACCTTCCTGGCTGCAGGGCCCAGCAACAGCACCCACAGCGCGGGAGCTGGGCTGCACCAGGGCACGGTGGCCGCGTCAGCCTGCCCCAGCGTGCCTGCAGCGCTGAGCTCACCCTGCCATCATGCCAAACTATTATTTATCCTTTCAGATACTGCTAACTCACAGATAATTAATGTCAGAAAGCTGCTGTGGTGCCGTTGCTAATAGCTCAGCAAAAGTAGACACACGGTCAATTAGCAACTATTTGATCTGACAGTACCAGCAAAGGGCAGATCCAGCTGCCAGCCCCCTTGGCTAGGATTGTTAAGATTACAGAATTGTCAAGGCTCAGGATGGGGAGATGGTGGGGACCATCCGAGGAGGGGAAGGACCTGCAGGCAGAGCCTTTGCCCCGTGCTCACTGCGGCTTGCTTTGGGCCTGGACCAGGCACTGACTGCCTGGCCCGGCTGCGAAGGTGTGCGCTGGCCCCCCAGTCATCGCCCTGCTGTCCTGACATGGGAGCGTGGTGGAATAGCAGAGAATCAGCTGCAATGACAGACTGCCCTTTCCTAGGAGATAAGCTGTGTTCCTCTGGAGAAGCCTGTGTTATGAATTTTGCAATATTGGGCAAGTATTAAATTAGAAAGAGACCTCTGAGCAAAGGAGAAGTAATATCTGCATAGGTGAAGGCCTCCAACTGTAGGCACAGCAATATTAGAGGATTTGTGAAGTTTAACGCTATTCTTTCATCCAGGGGCTTATGCCATAAATGAGACACCACAACTCACTTGGACATAAAAACACATGGAGGATGTGGGTAGATCTCTTGTATCCCCTCCCCAGGGCGATCTTCAGCTACCTGAACTGCTGCTGGTTGGTGCAGCTCTGATGCTGGGATCTTTCCCCAGCACAGCGTCTGGTAGCTCAGGGTGCAGCAGGGCTGGGGAGGTGCCTGATTTGCTTTTAGCAGCCTGTGCTGCTCTCACCTGCCAGCTCTCAGGGCCGTCTGGGACCCCAGCAAAGTGGGGGGAGGAGCAGGGGGGAGCTGCTGGGAGCAGTGCCTCGAGTGCCAGCGGAACGGAAGAGCAACTGCCAGCTGTTGTCGGAAAGGCCGTGGGAGAAGCTCGGCGTGCCCGGGTGGGTGCAGAGAGCAGATGATAGATGAGAGTGAGGGTGCATGTTACTTCATGTCTGCATACGGGCATCAGTCTGTGGACACAGCCCAGCGGCAGCATTTCTGCCAGACCGGGGCTGGCACGTCTGCAGAGGAGGGACTGATCCCCCCCTTCCCTCAGCACCGGGTAGGCAGAGATTTCCCATGCCCATGAGGAGCCTCAGAACTGCCCAAAACCATACAATCACCCGAAAACCAGCTCCCGGGAGCTGGGACCCCCCGTGCTGTGCCAGGGGACTGGTCCGGGCTGCCAGGAGGAGGAACGCTTTCAGAGCCCCCGTTTCCTGCAGGACTTGGGCTCCCTGCCGCTGGTGCCAGCCGTGAGCAGAGCGTGCCCGTGGGACCTGCGAGGAGCTGCTGTCCCCGCGGGGCAGCTCCGTCCTTTGCGGCTGTGTGCGTTTCCACGGCCGTGGTACTTTATTCCACCGTTGTCTGAGGAACGGTGGTGCCAGCAGCTGGGATTATTTTTGCTTTCCCATAGCAGGAGACTCTGATTACAGCCGGTCTCCTTCAGGAAACTGATGCTTTCATATTCCGTCTTGTCCGATGAGGACTAAATTTTATTCCTAGAATAACATTTAATTAAGCGCTCTGGCTCTCTGTCTGTGATGCACCAGTGATCTGCACAGATGCACTTACCTTCATCAGCTCTTTTAAAGCCAGCTGGAACTGAAGTTAGAATAAACTGTAAAATTTATGGGCTGTTCCCTCCCTTTTTAATTAGCACCGTAAGTGTGTGACAAGAGGCTTCGGGCCAGGGGAAGGAGCCATTTACTTGTTTACTGGTACCTGTCTTGCTCTGCAGCCTCGTCCAGCAACATCCCCCCCTAGATGGAGCTCTGCAAAAACATTTGAAAGCAGGAAAGCCGAGGGGTCCTGTTGCCCTGCAGCTCCCCCCGCCCCGCCCCCGCCCCGGTCACCAGAAAAACCTTTGGGTTTGACCTTTGTGCTGGGGTGGGGAGTAGCTGATCCCACGGTCAGCAGGCGAGAGTGGGATGGGGCACCGGGGCCCCCTCGGTGGGGCGGGAGCTGGGCGGGGGCTGCGCGGCCCCTGCTGCTGCGCGGCCCTGGCCCAGAGGAGCCGGCGCTGGCAGCGGCCGGGCCCGGGCCGTGCGCTGCCGGCAGAGCCGGCCTGCGGGCCGGCGCTGCGCTCGCTGCTCGGGCCCTGCCGCTCGGCCCCCGCCCTGGCCCTGGCGACTCTGGGGCAGTTCCTGGCTACCGGGACCGTTTCCCTGGCGCCTGCGCTGCTGCCCCGCTTGCGGCCGCCCCGCTCCCTCCCCTTGGCCCGCAGAATGAGCGGGCGGATGACCGGCTTTTGCTTGGTTCGGGGTCGGCTCCTCGGCACCGGGGTCCCCCCTCGTCCCTGCTGTGAGCGCCCTCCAGCGCGCCGGTCTCTTTCTGGCGTCGGGGGTCGTGCTCCAGGGACGATGGGATGATGGCCTCAGAAGAAAAAGGGGTGTTTGCTGTAGAGTGGTGGTGCCTTTGTGCCCGAGCAGTTTCTGCCTTGCTGTGCCACGACGCATCAGCCCTGCCCTCACAGCTCTGCTGGCCCCTCGCCTCCCGCCGTGGGCTCTGCGCAGTCCCACTCAGCCTGTACTGCTAGCGAATGGAGGGGCGATCTCCAGATGGACGCCGAGCTTGGATGCAACACCTGCCATTTCACAGGTTCCAGACCAGAGGGGATGGCTCCGCTTATCCAGTCTGACCTCCTGCCAAAGACCCGCCAGAGCAGGAGGGGCAAGAGGAAGCAGCTGCCCGGGAGGGTCTGCCACAGAAAGAGCTAGAAGGTAAAGTGCGGCTGGTTCTTTGAGTGCGCTCTAGATATTCAGAAGGCCAGCAGAGGCAAGAGGCAGTCAGTTGAACAAAGTGATGGGGATGTCCCTCCTGATGATCCTTTCGTTATCAGCCGGAAAATCTTAGACTGTAAGTAGCAAAAATGTGTAAATGACTGGAAAAAAATCTGCCTGTGTCACTGCATGAAAGGGAGATGAAGAGCGATGAAGGCTGAGCGTCGGCGCAGCTGATAAGGCAGTCAAGAATGCAGGAGAGAAGCTGAGTAAAGCAAGAAGGGTGGGGGCCCAGGGCTGAGGCAGCGCGTTTTCATGCAGCAGGGGAAAGTACCTGTTGCATCAACACGGTCATTACTGGTTGTACAGATGATGAGACGTTACAAAAGGCCTGGGCAGTTTTGCAGACAGTTTGGCATTAATGTATACAAAGACAGTGGAGGCTGAGGACAATGTCAGAAGCAGGGAGCAATGCTGTGGGAAGGGGTAGTGTGCCTGAGATACTTCCCAGGGCTCCCCAGTACTGGACCCCCCCACTGGAAATGAGGAGTAGTGGGAGGACAGAGACCACAGCAGGGAAGGTGCTCTGCAGTGCAGGACAAGGAGAAGCTCAGTTCTTCTTATGCCTAACGTGGAGGGAAATGAAACGAGTTACTCCTTTCTCTTTTGTTGCTGCTTGGGACATTTTGGGTAACCAGTCTGGAGACGACCAGTATGAATCTCTGGCAGGCAGAGCTGCTTGAAGCTTTGCTGGTATCACTTGCATCAGACAAGGACTGGCACAAGCAACTTCTGCTTTCGTGAGTATCACTCTTGAGACGGGCGGAGATTTTCCTCCTGAGGGACTGAGCACTTGAGTCCCAGGAAATGACTGGTAGCTGGTCTGGAGAGCTGGAAGAGCCGGGCAGCTGCCTTCCTGAGTGTGGTACAAGCGGTATCGCACGTGGTGCTATGCTGCCTCATGACCACAGGACGCTTGCCTATCTTTCCACCTTATCCCTGGTTCTTGCCAGTGCTATTACTCCTTTGGTTTCATAAGCACTAAATTCACTCACAAATTTTATATATATATAAAAAAGACATACTGTCATAAAATCAGCTAGCTGAGCATTCCCCAATGAAAATGAAATGCTGCTGCTCCTCAGAAGTGCTGGTTCTGGATCATTTGTCTATTAAATGTTTGGCAAAGTCTGACTGCAGCCTTAGTGTCCTCCTCTACTGCTCAGCCCTTTCCAGCCCCTGGGCCCAGCCTCATTCCTGCACTTATGAAGGCAAAGCATCCCGTGCTAGAGGTCTGTGCTGCCAGTTATTGATTGATTTCTCTTGCCACTAGAGTTTGAATTTGTGCTGGTGGATGTGTTTGGCTTTGCGGGGGCAGAGCTGTGTGTTGTTTCGTCGAAGTGGGGAGTCTGCAGAGCCAGCCTAGCGTGGGGCAGGGCAGCAGCGTTCTCGTTGTCCACTGGGATCTGGGCTGCAAGTCCGGCTGGCAGAGATCCCGTCAGCAGCCCTGTCATCTTGACTGCGGTCCATCCTGTAATGATGCTGCTCATAGAGAGCATGGACCTCCTGTGCCTGGGCTTGGGGGCTCTGGAGCATTTATAAATCCAAGGAAAAACTGTGAATTCTGCTGCCTTGACAGATAGAAAGATGTTGGATCAGCTGCTGGCCCCTGGGGAAGGCACAGTGCTCAGAGACTCCCTGGAGGGTTGGAGTTAATGCCTTTGACTCATACCGCAGGAGCAAAATGTTCTGCTGGGGGAGCGAGGGCAAGAGAGCTGTGTCTGGCCTGTTTAACAGGCAGGAGCAGGAATGTGGATGTCAGTTCCGGCAGCCGTTCCTGCTGCTGCTGTGCTCTCACAGAGCACGACTGTTCCCTTTCCCGCCTGCCCTCACCGTCAGCTCCCAGTGCTGCGGGGGTGAGTCTGGTCTCCCTGCCCTGTGTGCCCCTGCTCTTAATGGGGCACATGGCATTGCTTATCCCTGTGCTGTTTCCATTGCAACTCAGCAGAGGCTCTTCTCAGGGAAGCTGGAAGCTGCTGCTGCTGCCAGCGGTCCTCCAAGAGGTGGCTGGGGCAGCTTTTGCTCCTGGACCCCATTGCCATGGAGAGAATGGTGCGCCGCAGTGGCGCGGGTGCCCGGTACCATTACCTTCCTCACGCTCTGACTTTCATAGAACCATAGAACGGCTTGGGTTGGAAGGGACCTTGAAAGGTCCGTCCAGCCCAACCCCCCAGCGGCGAGCAGGGACCCCTTCAACTCGATCAGGTTGCTCAGAGCCCCGTCCAGCCTGGCCTGGAACGTTCCCAGGGATGGGGCATCGACCGCCTCTCTGGGCAGCCTGGGCCAGGGTTTCACCACCCTCAGCGTAAAAAAATTTCTTCCTTATATCCAATCTAAATCTGCCTTCTTTTAGTTTAATGCCATTTCCCCTAGTCCTATCGCTACAGGCCCTGCTAAAAAGCTTTTCCCCATCTTTCTCATAGGCCCCCTTTAAGTGTTGGAAGGCCGCAATACGGTCTCCCCGGAGCCTTCTCTTCTCCAGGCTGAACAGCCCCAACTCTTTCAGCCTGTCTTCATAGGAGAGGTGTTCCAGCCCTCTGATCATCTTTGTAGCCCTCCTTTGGCCCCGCTCCAGCAGGTCCGTGTCTCCCCTGTGCTGAGGACCCCGGAGCTGGAGGCAGCACTGCAGGGGGGTCTCACCAGAGCGGAGCAGAGGGGCAGAATCCCCTCCCTCGACCTGCCGGCCACGCCGCTTCTGATGCGGCCCAGGACGCGGTTGGCTTTCTGGGCTGCGAGCGCACAGTGCCGGCTCATGTCCGGTTTTTTCATCCACCAGCACCCCCAGGTCCTTCTCGGCAGGGCTGCTCTCAATCCCCCCATCCCCCAGCCTGTATTGATGCCGGGGGTTGCCCCTTTCATGCTGATGTGTATTAAAAAATAAAATGCTTTGATTCTGCCTAAACTTATGAAGGGGTCTCCTACACAGCTGGGATGGAGCAGCTCAGAGAAGAAGCTTTGTTTGGCCAAGTCTCCATAGTTCCCTCATTTCTGATGTAGGGCTGATAGTAGGGAAGTAAGATACTGCGAGCAGTCCCAGCTCACACAGCCGTCTGGCTGTCTGAAGATGCAACCTGCAGTGAAACCAGGAGCCAAATGGCAGCTTGGGGGTGAGGTGGGTGCGTCCTGGAAGCGCTTGACAAAAGCTCCTGCTGCCTGAGCGAGCGGTGAACCAGCACAGCGAGGAACCGGGACTGGCTGCGAACAGGAGCTGGTGCACAGCCCAGATCCCTGTAAGGGCTTTCCCAGCACTCCCTCGTAGACCATGCTGATTTTGATGGGCACGTAACACAGTTTGAGGCTTATTATATTCCTAGAGAGAATGAAGCTTTGAAAGATCCTCCCCGAACCAAATCCAAACTGCAGAGGGGTCAACTCTTGTCAGCGTTAATGCCACTGAGCAGCCGCTGGCAAGGACAAAGGGGACAGGGTTTGCAAGTTCAGCTCTTGGCCTTTTTGGGGCACCTTGGCTGCTGTGCCAGCAGGTAGAGGAGTGCTATAGCTGAGCCTGGAACGTTTTGCAGAGGCATTTCTCTTGGCAGGTTTATGATCTTTTCTGCCTCAGCTGGGAAGCCAGCAGGACTGAATAAATCTCCAGGCCAACAAAAGCCCAGGATGTTTTCACAATTGCCAGGATTTTATTAATTTACAAGTACATTATTGAATTTCTTCCTTCCTAACAACAGCTTTCACTTAGATGGGGAGTCCTTTAGCGTGTTTGGGTGTGCACGGTAGGCAAAGCTAGTAAAACGCTGCAAGGAAGTCACCTGCCAAATATTTGTGCCATTAATGCCAGTAAACTGCAAATGTGGTAAGACGGATTTGGTGCTTTCATTTGTCAGGTCTTGCAGCGCCGTGTAGAAGGGGGACTGTCTGCCTCCCCCATACCCTGGGAGGACCTGGCCCTGGGAGGGGAGCCCGCCCATGCCACCCAGCTTGGGGGGCACGAGGCTCTCGCACACACTGCAAGTTCTGCCAGCACTTAGTGCAAAAAGAGGCTCTTCCTTCCTCCCCTTCTCTAAGTTCTTTGTGTTTCTGGCCACTAGAGAAGTTAATTTGGCATCTTTGCCTTTTCCAGCTCAATAGTGTGACCTGCTTTAAATACATACTGGCACCTCCATTGAAGGGACCTGAGTGTCCCCAGAACCTGAGCAAGCTGATACATTACTGCATCATTTCCCACTGCTTCTGCGGTGAAACACTACTATTTTTATCTGTGTTTTGGGACCTGCCAACCCATTCCATAACAAGAGCTAAATGAGCTACTGAGACCAAAGCAAGAGAGCAGGAGTGTTTTAGACTGGCAGATGGTGTGTGGGGGCTGACTGTCAGGATTACAGTCCCTGGCTGCGCGGGAGCACCTCTGCCTTAAGGAGGGGTGAAAAGCCAGGAGCTGAGCTTTCCCCTCGGAGGTGGGCAGCACATGAAACAGTGCCTGCGATAACCTGTGGTGACAGTGGCTCCGTCTGACTCAGAGAGACAGCGGAATCTTCAGTGCCCACGTTTTCAAACCCCTCTTTGGTGGGTTGCTGCATCCCTTGCAGCGAGCAGCACCGCAGTTTTGCACCTATGCTCCAAGCGAGCCCTTTGCTAGAGGCTTTACCCCACTCCTTAACTGACTTTCTATCGCCCACTTAGTCAAGGCGGGCAACAATATTACCCCAGTTTGGCTTGTATCTGTGTTCCCATTTGGGGCCCCTCAGCCGTGACAGGTGTCTGCTCTGTGCACAGACGGAAGGAGGCTGCTCAGCCCCAGCTGCCCCTTGGTCGTGGGCGCTGTGTCAGCTGCAGCTCCCGCTGCTGTGCATCTGCAGGAGAGCGAGGGGTGGCAGATGTGGCTCAACAACTTTCTCTGCAAAAGCGATAGGCCAAGTGCAATTTTTAAGCTGTTTTCTATCCATCAAGAGCTGCTCTCCCAGACACATCTTTTTCATTCTTAGCATCTAATTTGCCTTCTCTTGTCCTTAAGGAATTCTTTCTACAGATACCACTTTTTCCTGGTCTCCACCACTACTGTCTTTTCCTGGCCCACATTTTTTACAGGACGTCCATCCTCAGTGGTGCTCTCAGTCAGATTCCATGTTCTGCAACAAGCCTGCAAGGACAGTTAGTGCCTTCACAGGCTGCCTCGCTTTGCGTGCACAGTGTCCTCTCCGTGCTGCAGCCAAGGGCAGCAGCCCGTCCCGCCGTGGTGTCTGTTCAGTACGCGTCCCATCCCCCGAGGTGGCTCTCTACAGAGATGCTTGTTAATCCTAAGCGTTGTTTTCGGCTAGCGGTTGATGCTGCGATGTGCTGGTGCAGCTGGCTGGGGCCAGCCCTCGGTGCTGAGTGCCAGAGCATCAGTGGCTGGGTAATGAGGAGTGGCTGACGGGACCTGGCCCCGTCCCAGCCTGGGGACATCTCTCCGCACAAATCCCCCTTCCCATGGGCCAGCCAAGCAACAGTCGTTGACTGGCGCTGAGCTAGGACGCGGGAGGGCTCCTGCACTGCCATTACTGTTGCTGTTGTGATTAGGGACAGGGTTACTAAGACAGTGTGGTTTTCCTTTTTCCTTCTTAAATGTTACAGGGGTTTTTAGCAATATTTTCCTCCTGTATTTTCCTTTACTGTTGCATTGTACTCCCCGCTGGAGCAGGCTACCAGGGGTTATCGCAGACTGCAGGCTGCACATCCCAGCTCACATTTATGGCACGAATAATGTTCCCAGTGCTTCTCATTGGTACTCCTGAACAGGCAGGCTGGGTCTGCTCGCAGGTGAGAGAGGGAGGCCACCCGGTTCCCGTGCTGGGTGTGAACGAACACGTGTGCACTGGGGATGGGCAGAGCAGAGCCGAGCCAGCAGCAATGGGGCCGAGGGTTTGCTTCAGCGCAGAGGAGACCCATTTCCACTCTGCTTTGGTCCCGGAGGGCTCCTCTGCCCTTCACCCCCAACCTGCCGGGGCTCAGGGGCTCCGGAGGGGCGGGAAGGTTGGCTTCTGCCCGCTGCTCCCCGTTGCTTCTGCCGCGCTCGCAGCGCAGCCGCCCAACCTGCCCGGCTCCCGCCGGCACCTCTCCCGCCGCGGGGCTCGGGGGTCTGTTCTGGGGCCGGACAGCCCTGCTTTCGGGAGAGGAGAACGGGACGCAGGCTAATGCAGAACAGCCTCCGTGATAAGGACCTGCGAAAGGAGGGAGGCGATGTGAATGCTGGCTGACACGTACAAATAAGGGGACCGGTCCTGTTCTTTAGAGCCTCTTCTCCTCGGGGACAGGCTGGCGTGGCAGATGCCACCCAGGGAATGCTGCGGGAAGCTGGGCTGTGAGGGTCTGGCCCAGCGGTGGAGTGTGGCCGCGAGATTTCCCACAGCCAGTCCCTCCCTTTGGAGTCTCCCAAAGCTGGTGGGCTTGTGTGGCAGGCAGGGCCCCTCCCCTCCAGGTAACAATTAATGGGAAATATCTTCAAGTGATTAAAAAATTTAAACGGATTAATTATTTCCAAAAAGAGAAAAGAAGAATTAAAATGGTTTCTGTGGGTGCATTTAAAATACAATCAATAATTTATCAGACAATTTTCATTCAACAATGAGGAATTAGGAGGCTTCAAACCCTCCAAACTTTTATCTGCAAGGAAAAATGTTTAAATTATTTATTTTCCTTCCTGTGGCTTGTGCCGGGGGAGCAGCCCCACCAGCCAGCCCTACACGCCTGTGCACGTTTCCCAGCGGCTCCGGGAGCGGGGCTGGGGTGCTGGCCGAGGCATGGGTGCCGCTGCAGGGCCTGGAGGGTGCTGCTGGGCAGCGTTCACCTGGGAACTGGCTCGCCAGCCCCCGGCAGGTCCTGCAAGAGCTCCAGAGACGGGCAGCCTCGACCCGCCCGTGTGCCACTGGGGACCTCCTGGCCCGGGAAGGGGTCTGTCCCTCCGCTCGTACCTTGGCACGGGGCTGGGTTTGCGGCGAGGGCTCGGACCGGGGCTCTCGGGGGAGGAGGGTGCCGTTCGCAGGGCGCCGAGTGGCTTTGGGCAGGCTGGATGCCAACAGCAGCGAAGCGGCAGGAGCCCAGCCCCGGGGTGTAATTAACCCCTAGGGACTACAGCAAAGTTGGATGCGAAAGAGAAGTCGACTGGGGTTCATTGTCCACCCCATGAAAAAATCTGCGTACCATAAATAACGGAAGGGGCATGCAAGCTGCTGTGAAGAATCCTCTATCATCTGTGGAAATATGCCCAGTTTTACAGAAAAAACAAATATAGTGAACGGAAAATAAATGGCATTATTAGCAGAAAGGGAGTCCCTAATTAACCAGATATAGTCCATTACTGTAGCCTTCAATTCATTAAATTGCATAATTACATAAAAACACTGTTGATGTTCTATTCGGTATATCTGGTATTGTCTTCCTAATAATTAGCTCTATAATTGTCATTTTGACAGGGTAATTAAAAATGTTTAAAGATGTTGTGTCAGCCTTTTCTCCTTTGCTGAGCTCAGTTGGATGTCTCTGGAAGATGATTTTCTACCTGACTCGACCATGGTTCTCTTTTTGATTTATATCCACGTGTTACAGGAATGACCAGACTCATGGATTACTTTGATGTTCCTGCTAGGCTTATTTTTAAAAGCAGGAGAAAAATAACTCCTGATGTCATTTTCATTTACTTTTAGGAAATCTGTGGCCCCATCCCCCGGCTCATGCTACTGATGACGTGACTCTTCCGAGCAGGTTTATGGATGGAGCGTTGTGAAATCTGACATTTGTAGCCCTAAATCTCGGTTCTGTTTGCTGTGTAAAACCTTTCATCCCACATGCATTTTTTATGAATGGACTGAAAAACGCGAGAAATAAAGCCTGTAGCTCCAAGTCGTGTGGCTGTGTGCAGAGCAGGGCGGCTCAGCCAGCGCGGGCAGCGCCGGGGCGCGGGGCAGTGCCCCCGCGCACGAGGCCCCTCCGGTTCGCGAGGGGCTCTCAGGCAGAGATGCTTCCAGCTGTGCCGGGCTCAGGCACAGGCACGACGGTGGCAAAATGCTGCAGAGAAGGGCGAGACCCGTGGGTCTGCACGCCACTGGGGCGGTGCCGGTGGCACGGTGCCCCGGGCTCGGTGGCGCAGAGCAGGACGGGAGCCTGGATGTGCTGGGGAGCCGGGGACCGATCAGCTAACAGCTGGAGACAGCCCGGGAAGGGTGCACCCGAGCCCCGTGTTGGGAACGTGCTGTAAAGGAGGCAGTTGCTGGAGTCCTTCATGGCACTCACTCTCGGTTCTGTTCTTTCAGGGCAGGGATTGCCACTTTGGATGGTCAAAACCCTGACTTATTTCCCTTTTCAACAAAATAAACCCAAATATTCATTGCTGAGAAGTAATAAATAAATCTGTCCTCACACCCAGGAGCTTTGCCAGCTGGATTTTGGCTGGATGGGAGTCTGTTTGTGAAAGCTTTCAAGGATTTTTGAAAATAATCTGTTTCGAATCATTAAACAAATGAAGTGATCTGGTCTTCTGGAATAAACAGTAATCGTGTGGAAGTGAAGTCTGAACTTCTTTCTTGGCAAAACAGTTGCCAACACTTCTCTCTCTTATTTTTACATTTGTATTTGTATTTATGTTTATTTTTGTTCTTGGACACTTGTTTCTTACACCACATCTTTTCTGCTACGGTAGGCTCTGTGAAGATCACGCGCTTATCCAAGTACTTACGGCATTCAGCTGAAGGAGTCCCCTCCCCGCACTCCTTCCCCTCATAGCCAGAAGTGTGTCTCCGAGCCCAGATGGCCCCGTTCCACCACTCTCTAGCCATTAGTTTGTATTCAGTATTCATAATTGCTTCACTAACTGAGAAACTTTACAATCTGTTGCAGGCCATTATATGCAAAACCATGCCCAAATAATTGATCCCCTGCCATCCAAATTGCAGAAGTGCTCGAGCGTTTTGTAATCTTACAGAAAAGGTTTGTATTCTGAGTATTTCAAACGTATATTAAAATAAAATTGGCAATGAGATAACAAGGCATAATTTTACAGCGGCTCTGTCATTAAGCGATCACGCACCCGTACCTGTGCACTGAGGCGGTGTCCTGCTGGGAGCGTTCTCTCTCTAATGCGCTGCCTGAAGCTGAACCGATGCAATTTACTCCTCTGATGTTCCACATTTGCCAGCCCCATCTCGCCACCGCCGTGGCATGCTCGCCCGTTCACCACGAAGCCAGCAGAATATCTACCGCTCGGGCGGGAGAAGGGGGCAGCTGCCCGCAGGAGGCGGGCGAGCCGTGCAGCCCCAGCGCTGCGGGTTTCAGCCCGCTCTCTTGAGCCCGGGTGGGAAGCCAGCTGCGTTGTGCCCTGTGATGCTGCAGCCGCTGACTTTGGGAGGGAGAGGAGGCTGTGGCACTACCAAGGGCTGGTGCTGGAGCGGGGGCGAAGCTTTGTGAGCGCATACCGTGACTGTCCATCGCCTGCCCTGGTTGGGGCGCAGGGCCAGCGCCAGTGGCTTCAGTCCGTGCTTGGGAGGTGAGCCACGTGTCCCCAGAAAGCAAGTGATTTCCCAGAAGGTCAAAACGTAATCTCTGCCAGGAGTCTTGTCTTTCTGGGACGGTGCTGCCTCAGTGGGCGCAGGGAGGCAGCCTGAGCCCCGGCCCAGCTGCACAGCCCAGTCCCTGCGGGGCTGCGGGGACCCAGCTACGCAGTGTGGCACCGGCAACTCGACAGCCCTCCACACTGGGCAGAGGCAGCCCCCGCCGCGGGGGCAGGGTGCCTTGCAGCACACGGGGGTCCGGTTCCAGGCTCTGGCATCTGGATTGTACTTCTTGGGCTGGGGGTCTCTGCCCAGCGGGTCTGGACAGCCCATGCTGTCATGCAGTGCTGGAAAAGCTGAGTGCGTCCGGCTTTCCTCCGGTGAGCAGGTCTGGGAAGCAGCGTGCAGCGGTGGAGGAGGGCACAGGGAGAGGCAGGGTGCAGGGCTGGGAGGTTTTAGGAGAAGGGGGCAGAGATGGTGCTGTTTGCATTTTTCCAGGGGCTTCCTCTCCACAGCCGATGAGGCCCTGGAGAATGGCCGTGGCTGCCGCTGAACTTCTCCCCTCAGGCTGCTCGAGGGTGGCGGATGGTGAAGCCTGGCAGGTCTACCTGTCCTCAGCTTGCGGTGCGACAAGACAGGGGTTCTGTGACCCTTTCCCACAGCCATCACCACCGCCAAAGATTCCTTGCAGCAAGAAGTGAGATTTTCTCTGCTTTTGGGCTTTGTCCTAAGCGAGTCCCAGGGAGCATGAGTCCTGCGTGGCAGGGCCTGGACGCGGAGGGCCGCGCTCACCTGGGAAATCCGCTCCATGCTGCCCGGATCGCTCCCACGGGAGCGGAGGGCTGCGCGGGCTCTGCCCTGCCGAGGGCTCTCGCCACCTCTCAGCCGTGCCAAGTGCAGCGGTTGTGAGCGCCGGGGGAAGAGCCTTGGTGGACAACCGGGTCACCCGCCATGGCCACGGCGGGAGGTCCGTGCGGGAGCGGTGTCGGCACAGCTGGCCTCGGCAGTGCTGACGTGCCGATGCCCGGTTTCAGAACGCCTTGTTTGTAATGAGTGATTCATGTGGAATGAATCCTTAGGACATGAAGGCAGGAAATGCGACATAAAGCCTTATAAAGGTTTCCAAAGAGAGAACCAGCAAGGACTCCTGTAGGATGATAGATCTCTCCTTAAGTCATAGGAGGAAAAGCTCCTACAAAGAGTAATAAATTCATAAATTCCTCTAGTCACCAGGGTTATTTCCCACAAAAGAATTTATTGCATGGCATACATTTCTCTGCTCACAATAATGAGATCTGGGCTCCAACATGTGACATTTATGACGGGCATTATTAAAAAAAAAGGAAAAGACATACAGTCTTTGAGGAAAATATGTGGGACAAATCTGCAGTTCACATATACAGTATATTCACACTCCAGAACAGGGCAGGCGGGGCTGGGTTTCAACCCAGGAACCAGAAATATTTTTGTGAATGCTTTCCTGGGGAAATGAGCTGCAGTGGGAGCCGATCCTGGTCGCTCTCCAGTCTGCTGCAATCCCTGCCACCACCCGAGGTTTCAGAGGTTTCCTGGGCTCAGCCACGCCACCAGCCAACGTCCAGGTTGTACGTGCAGATCGTCAGCCCCTGTGCTGTGCACAGGTCTTCTGGGCCGCCCTCAGACGTAGGGCTAGCCTCCTTCCTTCAGAGCGATGCAGACGCTCTGTGCGGGACCAGAGGCAGGGACGAGGGTTGCCGCCTTGCTCCAGCACTCCCGTCTTGATCCCTGCAGGCTGGTGCTCCCCCGCGGCGCGGGCTCTCAGAGCGCCTGCAGAAGGACAGGGCAGGCTGGCAGCTCAGTGCGGGAAGGCACGGGGCATCCCTGGCTTCTTCCAGGCCAGCAGAATGGCTGATCTGGTAAGGAGGACTTGAAACCTCCGATGTGCTGAGACCGTGGCCCAGCGCACCCCTGGCGCTGCCGAAGCCCCGTGTGCTCTGCACTCCAGAGCTCCCCGTGCATCTCCCTGACATCACACAGAAGGGCGCTTTGAGCTGCTCTTTGCCTAATGGGGTAGTTTGGATGTTACAGCCTAAAATTAAAGAGCTCATTAATTACGATGCTGAAAGCCAGGCTCGCTTTAAGCCTGTTCTTTATCATGATTAATGAGGCAGCACCTTCTCCTTCTCCCTTTACGTAGTCTTCTGTCCTGCCAGAGTGGGACCCACAGTCCCACCTCCCGCTGCTCCTCTCCTCCCTGCTTGGCAGTAACGGCACAAGCAGCGTTCAGGGCTGAGCCTTGCCCCAAACTCCACGTTGCTCACGCTTCCAGAGCTTGACTTGCTCCTTGCTCGTGCCAGCGTCCTTTGATCCTCCCACCTGGCATTTGCTTCCTGCTGGAAAACACCCCTGCGGTCTGCCCCGGCCGGGGCGGAGGGACAGGCGCCCGCCCTGCAGTGCCGACGGGGCTGCCAGAGAGCCCTCAGGTGTGTGGGGCTCCGGCGCCTGGCTGGGCTGGAGCAGGTCTCAGCCTGCTGGTGCCAACATATTTTCTTGGCTCCGTCTCATCTGGGTCTCATGTGCAGCTCATTTCCCTGCGGGAGCTGGAGCTTGCCACCAGGGCACGTGTGCCCAGTCACCTGTGCGGGAGAGTTGTACCCGCCTCACTTCTCCTGGCGACTCTCCCGTGCTCAGCAAACACAGTGCTGGCATGGCTTGGGTTAGCGTGGGGTATAACTGCAGCCTGCCATGGAGCTGGAATCCCCCTCCTGCTGTCATGTTGCCTGTTCCTGAGGTTTCCCAGTTTTGTGGAAAAGGCGGTGGCAGAAGATGGGCATGCCTGTCTGCAGGATGGTCACTTACTACCTGGGAGTTTCCAGTTAGATTCGTCTGCAGAAAGAAAGCGAAGACATTACTGCGCAGCAGGGCTTGTTATGCAGCTTAAACCTTGGATAGTGTTTTTTTAATAAAATAGATGAGAACAATATCGGTGGCGGCAGCATGCACAGCGCAGTGCAGCTGCAGGAGCCCAGGCTGGATTATGCAGATGTGTCTGCTGGAGAAAGAAACCAGCCTACCTTCGTGTCTTGTAATAAAACTTTACGCTTGCTCAGTGCATTTTAATTAACTCTCTCTGCCCCTCCTGCCTGTGGGAGGCATCCAAACCCTCTGCGTGGTCCTGGCAGGCTCCTGGCTTTTCGCAGCCTGCAGCAGCTGCATCAAATGCTTTCAGGACTGCGAGTGAAAAACATCTGCCTCGGGCCCGCTCTGCCGTGCACCCTGCGCCGGGGAAGGCGCCTGCCCAGCTGCGGGGCTGCCTCCGCAGCAAACCGTCCCCACAGCAGCAGCGGGCCAGCAGAGCATCCCCGTCTGGGAAACAGCTGCCGGACAAGCTGGCCTTTGTGAGCAGGATGCCGGCGGTGTGTGGGAAAGGTCGTGCAGTGAAAACCAGGTTTATGGGAGAAGATTAAAGTTTGGCTCCTGCTCTGCTCCGATGGAGGACGCAACTGTCCAGTTTTGGGCTGAGGGAAGGGAAACAAGTGGCTGGCAGAGCACATGGTTACCCTAACGTGTGACACAGGCTGCCCAACCTCGACTTCCACTGTGGGCGAGAGATGTGACCCTTTGTGATGCGGTGTGTGTATGCAGAGAGGCTAAGCCTGTGGGACACTCCAGAAACCTCTGCATACGTAATTGTCAAATGTGCTCTCTGGGTTAATCTCTCAAGTTTATGTACCTTGGTTATATGGACCTCGATAATGACAGGGAAAAAACCTAGGAATTATGCTGCAAACTTGTTTGCAGGAAAAATGCATCTAATAGTACAGGATTTATAAAATGCAGTGATGAAATTTGGTGCGATGATGCCTCTCCGAGAGCACTTTGACTAGTAGAGGTAATACCTCCCAGGGGAGCACTGCATGCTCCACTTGTGTTCAGAAGGGATATGTTCTTTGGGCGTTAATCCTCTGATGGCAAGGCTGTCAATAATTGATACTCCATGTACAGCTTTTACACAAAGCTGGAGGTCTTCTGGAAGCCTTGAGATTAGCAGGATGATTGAATAATTGATATTACATGATTTATATGATTTTGAAAAATTCACGGTGTATGTTGTCTGGGGAGGAGTCCAATTAAGGTTGCAATTCAGCCAACCCACCTTCCTCCTTGTTCTCCACCTCCTAAATCTGGGAGGCAGGCAGGTACAGAGGGAAAACACACGTCATTTGCATTGCAGAAAGAATGAACTTAATGACACCACTTCATTTGCATTTTTACTGAGCAGAATGGAGGTAGGGAGAGAAACAAGGTAAACATCCCCTCAGAAGCAAAAGGACGTCGTCTGTACTTTCACATGTGTGCCAGACCATAGTGTGACGTGCTTTCCTGCACCGGGGCGGGGGGGGTCCTGGAGTGGGCCCTCTCACGTGCTGCCAGGGCGATGCGATCCTGCTGTGCAGAGGGTGGGAGGCTGCGCTCCGGCCCAGGCTGTACACAAGCAGCGCTTTGAGGATGGGATCACCGTTCAAACCGTTTTTTAACGGACAAGAGTGCACCCCGAGAGCTGTGTCTCTGCACCCACCCTGGAAAGAGGTCTGCTGCACTGGCACCAGCCGCTGCAGCACTGTGCGTGCCAGAGGGCAGCCCAGAGGTCAGCTGGCAGCGACCAGAGTGTCCGATACTGGCAATGCACATCGCTGTTCCTTCTTTGCATGCTTTTGATCCCAGTATCAATTGCTTGATCCTTTAATTCAGCTCATCAGAGAAGATAAGTGTGGTTTACTCTTCACTCTTACCTTGTGACATGCACGGTCTGTCTGTGGGCACCCGTGCCGGAGCGGCGCTGCTCGGGACGGATGGGGCACTCACACAGCACCTGCCTGTCAACGCTCCTCCGAGGCTCGGGGACTGAGACACACGGGCTCTGCCAAGGTGCCAGGGCTGTTTGAGTTATTGCCAAAAGCCGGAGGACATCTGCTGTGCAGGACCATACCGGGTCTCCTTGTTCAGGGTAGCGCCCTGCAAGAGCCCCGTGGGTGGGCCGTAGGGCCCCTCCCGGGGATTCCCTATTCCCAAGGTGCCGGGGCTGACCGCCGGCAGCGTGGGAACGCTTCCTCTGCAGCCAGAGAGGCCGGGGCTGCCTGGCGTCTCCAGAGTCCCCGGGCCCGGGCCCGCCGGCGGCAGCCGGCAGGCCAGGATGGTGCCGCCGGGACAGGGAAGGTGGGGGGCTCCGAGGTGACCCGCAGTGCATCCCGGGGCAGAGCCCGGGAGGCATCAGCCCCCCCAGCCCCCGGAGCCCCCCCCCCCGGCCCCGGGCGCAGCGGCGACGCCTTTGAGGAGGGGGAGCCTGGAGCACTGTTACTATAGTTACCGCAGGGCTGAGGGTAACGGGCAGAGAGATGCTTAAAAATTGATTGTTCTAGCAACAGCTCATCCGTGTTTGGCAATATCAGCACGTGATGTCGGCTTGCTGAGCCGGGGCCCCGCAGCCTCTGAGAAGCCCTTGTCCAAGAAGCGCCGGCGTACAGGGAGCGCCTGGCTCCTTAGGGACGGGCACAAGCGCTGCGAGCTGCCCTAAGTGGGGGGGTGCTGAGGGTGCTGTTGAGGCTGCATTGGTGGGAGCGCTGAGCTGCAGCTCTGAGCCTGGTGCAGAGACAGGAACTGCTGCCGGCCGGTGCTTGAGGAAAGGGCTTTTTTGATCCTCTCTTAATGGGTCACCAGCACTGAGTCTGAACGGGTACACCAGCCGCTCTCACGGCTTCGCAAGGCAGCTGCCTCCTGCAGACGTGGCCTCATGCTGGCCTCAGTCCCTGCGGGGCCCTGGCTGGAAGAGGAGAGCAGCGGCCAGAGAGTCGGGCTGGGGTGGGGAGGCTGGAGCTCCCTGGAGCCCCCTCCCCAGCCAGGACCCATCCTGCGAGACCCCGACCGGGAGGAGCAGGGAGCTGGCAGGAGCCTCTGGCTGGCTCCTCTCCCCAGCGGGCAGGCGACGCTCTGCCTCGCTGCACCCCGTGCCTGCCTGGTCACGGAGCCAGCAGCGCCCCGTGCCTGCCTGGTCACAGCTCTGCCCAGGATGCTGAAGCCGCCTCTCAGGGGAGCCTGCTGGCGGGGGCTTGCAGTCGCCAGGAGCGGCTGTTGAGGCTCAGGAGGCAGACGCCTGCTGCACGGCCCCGTGAGGATGGCACCTCATGTGTGGCCTGGCCAGCCCCCTGCCCACCTGGTCAGGGACCTCCACTTAAATGTCCCTGTGGAGGGGACGCTTCAGCAGCCGCAAGTAATTTAGCAGCACAGGGGATCTTTAAGAGCACTTCAGAACTGTTTCTAGGGCAGAAAAAGCCTGGCTGAAAGAACAACAAATACTGGATTTGTTTTGTGTAGAGAAAATGGCTGCCACGGTGTCAGGACATTGTGCAGAAAGTGTTTTCATTCCTTGTAAATTAGCCCAAGGGCTTGTCCTCCTCCTGCACTTCCTGCAGAGCTGGGGGCTGGTTTTACTCGCAGCGCTGAGCGCTGTTGCTAGGTGCCAGGGAAAAGAGCGAGCATTTTGTGTGTTTTCTTTGCCAGACACCAACACTGAAAGCTGACCACGTAGGCTGACCTCTGCGTAGATGCCACCTGGAAACAAATAGCTTTCACTAGGCAGATTCAGAGTTAATTCTCTCCACGCATGTGGAGTGTTGGTGCCTCGGCCTGGGATGAAAAAAGAAACGACGTTTCCGCCTCTCTTTCTTCCTCGGTGGTTCTCTCTGGGGCTATCCACCACCCCACGCAAGGGACAGCATTCCCAGGGGAAAGCAGAGCAGCATCAGCCAGCAAAAATCTTTGGGACATCTGGCTAAGCATGGCTCGGAGTAACCTCAGGAGGTACCAGGCCAAAGGGGAGCTTTATCAAAAGCCCAGAGACAAAAGACAAGAGACGTGCTTTGCCCGCGGGCAAACCCTGCCCACGGGGAGGTGCGGGTAGCACCCACCGGCAGGGCGGACGCCCATCCCCTTGCACTCGGGTCTGCCCCAGGGCAGCTCGTGGGCTTCACCGGGCTTGTGCCCATTCTGCAGGCTTCATTGGGGGCAGGTGATGCTGTTGTCCTCATCACTGGCCTCACCCCTGCGTTCTCCCCACCCCTCTTAAGACCAGTGGCCAATTGTTTGTGAGGGGTTGTGGTGGGGTTTTTTGTGTTGGTTTTTTTTTTTTTCCTTTCTTTCTTCCGTCCATAAGAAGAGATAAAAGGCAGGGCGGGAGAGGGCAGGCTTAGGTGGTGCTGGTGATCAGCCAGTGCACACGGAGAGGAGGTGAATGCAAGGAGACTCTCCTGCGAGAGCCGGGAGAAGATACGGAAATATCCAGCAGCAGGGATGGAGCAGCCACCGCTCCTCTCAGATGCGTGAGTCCCGCAGAGCCCGGGAGAAGAGAAACGTTTTGATCATTTGCATTTTATGCGTGAGGAGGCTAATTACAATGATGGTAAAGACAGTCATTGGCATGACAATTTGATTAGAAGGGAACTTTGGTTCTCAAAGAGATCTAGCTAGGGGCAACATCTCTCTCTGAAGCAGTGGTTTTCTATCCCGAAGGCTGCAGAAGCCTGTTCTGGGGGGGGACCGGAGAGAGCTTTGGTATGATTTCATGCACCAGTTGGAGTATCTTTATCTGTTACTGCCCGTGCTTGTAAATCCGTGACTGTGAGCAGGGGTGATAAGATCTCGAGGCATTCCTGTCTGTGCAGTAAGGAATTAGGAAAGATACATTAACCAAAGTTATTTAATTGCTATGCATCAGTGCCAGGAGCTTGGGTAATAAACAAGAAGATTCAGAATTGCTCATTTATGAGAGCCAATTTGAACTATTGGTTGTTGCTGAGACCTGCTGGGAAAGTTAACTGGGAAGTTAACATTGGAAAACCTATAACCAGCAAACTGTTGGGCTCTACCCCTCTGGGAGAGACCGGGGTGGGGGGGCAAAGGTGGTGGAAGGTCAGTCTCCGTCATAAGTGGCACTTCTGCTGACAAGTCAGCAACAAGTGATCTCAGAAACGCAGCGGTGGATGTCCTGGTATGTAGAGCGTGAGGTGGGATGGTAGCGGCTGTTTGCTGTGAAAAACAGAATGTGTGATAGAGCAGGAGGACCCGCTCCATGCAAATCTGCAGAAAGAGGGAGAAAAGACCAGGCTTGCGTGGGATATTTTGCTTGGAGGGATGTGTGCTGGAGGTTCCATGCTACCAAAACTAAAATGGCCTTGACGTTTCCAAAAACCATGCATGATAGTTCCCTGACTCAGGAGTTGCACCCGGGAGTTCTGCATTAGCCCTTGTTTGGACAGAGAGGGATTGGTCACTGAACTAAACCTTCGAGGTAGCTTTGATGCAGGGGGTTGTGACTGCACTATGTTTCTTATGTACAAACGCAATAAAATCCAAATACATATATGGATGTACACTTGGTGTTTTAAAAGGGCTAATTCTGCAAAGTTAAACATAATTATGAAGCATATTGTTTGGGAGCAAGGATTTTAGGAGAAAGATGAAAACAAGTGGAAAAAAAAAAAAGAAAATGTAAAGACAATGTAAATGAGAAGCCAAGTCTTACAGAATGTTGATAAAGGGAGGAGAACGCTTTGCTGCGAATCGGCGACCCTGCAAGGGAGGAAGGGGTGCTTTCAGCTGGGCTGGAAGGGCTAACTCCTTTCATGGATGCAGCAGAGAAGAAGTAGAAATCGGAGGTTGTCTCCTACCAATGTGGCTGGAGCAACGTGCCCGGCTCTGCTAGCTTTGCTAAGGTGGAAGCTGACATCGAAGAGAAGAGTTAGGAAGAGCTGTGGGATGATTACAGAGAATGAAATCGTGCCATAAGGTGAGAGCCTACAGGAGAGAGATCTCTTACTTTCTGTCAGAGGCAGGCTGCGGAAGCAACTTACTTCTGCCCAAAAGTACTTATGTAGGGAATGGAGCTCTGATAGCAGACAGCTCTCTTGTCTGGCAGACAAAGGTCTGTCTAACTAGACGCAGCTGAAGACAGACAAGTTCAGATTAGAAAGCAGCTGCACAATGGAAGCTGTGAGTGTAATTAAGCACTGGAGCAATGCACCTAGGATCTCTTCCTCACTAGAAATGCTGCAGTGAAGATCAAATGTTTGCTTTCTAAGGACTTGTGGTTGTTCAAACTGGAATTAATCCAGGGCAGTCTGATGGCCTGTGCTGGGCACAAGGTCAGCCTGGGTGATCATCAGGTCCCTCCTGGCCTTATTACCCACAAATGTATATGCAGATAGGATGCTGATGGTTCTCTCAAAGATCAGCTTGCCCAGCCTGAGCACAGGGGAAGCTCTGGATAGGCAGCTGGGGTGGGGCTGTGTGGGAATGAAATGGCTTGGGGACACAGCAGAGAGCCTCTCCAGTCCTGGTGATGTGCTTGGCAGGGATGGGGGGGGGGCTCTGGGGAAGCAGGGAGGGCGGAGGACAGGACGGCGCAAGGTCAAAGCCAGGTGTGAGGGTCTTGAAGCAGTGCAGAGAGGGGGGGAGCAGCGGGCTCTGCCCGTGCAGCCCGTGTGGGGCGGTGCGGGGCGCGCGGGCTTGGGGTGATGCGTGGGAGCAGCTGCCTGGCTGCGGGGTGCCTGCTGGGAAGGCAGCTCTTCCTTGGGAAAAAGGTGCCCTTAAAGAGCTCCTCTCTGAGAAGACTCTAACTTTGCTTCAAGTGGCATCCCTTGTTGATTTTACTTTTCCTCTGGCAACTCCTTTTTAAGGGGAGAAACTAAAGTGCCAAGGCTCTGACCTGGTTGCTGAGCCTTAGACCTGTGCAGGAGAATCCCCTTTCCGTTTACCTTTGAGTGCCCAGCAGGACTTTCCCCGCCTGTTTTCAGGGCTGACTATTGGCGCGTTTCACTTCGCATTTAAGTACTGTTATCTGTGTTTGTCATGCCCATCGCAGTCTCCCCCAGTTTTTAGTAGCTGTCAGTTTAAGTTAAGGCTGCCTAGAATGGATTATATAGAGTCTTATTTGCATGGAAGAAATATTTGAATACATCAACATGCCTTGAATGCCTAAGGTTTAAACCACATGAGTATGCAGGTTCAATGTATGGGAATAAGGAGGAATGAAAGCAGTGTTATTGCCGTGCAGCTCCTTCAGTCGCGTTCAGCAGAGTCGAGCCTCAGGGACTTCTGAACGGAAGGGTCCCACGTGTGCTCCCGCTGCCTCCCGCCTGCTCCCTGGGACCGCTGAAGCTCCGAGCCTTCTGTCAGCTGCTCTTGCCCCGGCAGGTCCCAGAAGAGGAAACCCTGGGGTTTTCTCCAATGCAGTAGGAAGCAGGGTCCAGGTTTGCAAGGAGGGGGATGCTGGAGCAGGGGCTCTCCTGCCCACAACTGTGCTTCTCTGGTGGCTTGTCACTGTCCTGCGTTGTGCCTTGCGCCCTGAAAGCCCTGCGGGCTCTTACTTTTTCTGTCCTGGCAGTCCCTTGATGCATCAGAAAGACCACAAAGACGACTGTTTCAGCATTGGTCTTAACCTTTGCAAAGCAGTGCTTTCCTACTCCCGTGACCCTTCTGCTCGCTGTGATCGTGCGTACTAAATAAACTGCACCCTGGCCTTGTCCTCCGGGTCAGGACACGCCTTGACCCAGGATTCCCCTGTCTCAGCACCATGAAGCTGAGCCCTCTAGAGCAACCTGTGGAGAGCTGGGTTTGGCGCTTGGGTGTCCGCATAGCTAGTGCTTCCCAGGGACCGGTCCAGCACCTTCCCCTTGCCTCTGCCAGCGCCAGTTGCTGACAGTCTCTTTTGATAGTCCTCTTGTACATCTTTGTCAGTATTTGCCCATTCTGCCTTTTCACTCACGCTGGACTACGCTCGCCATGGTTTGTAAAAACCTTTCAGACGGAGGCTCAGTACCCGCCTGTGGCACTGTCCTCTGAACCTGCATGTGCTTCTCCTCTTGCTTTGGCAGGAGCAGAGGCAGTGGGGCTTACAGGGCTGCTGTTAAACAAATTCGCCATTACTCTAGAGCCTTGTTTAGTTCTTTGTGCATTTTCCTTCCCTGTACATAAACGCACAGACATCTGGGTCAGTCAGTGCCATCCTTCTGTTCCAGCTACTGCACAGCATCTGCTTTCTTTCTTACCACTTCATAAAACTTCTTCTCCTTTTGTCTCCTACGTGCAGCTCTTCATCCTGAAGCAGCTCGTGGACTTGTTAGTTCTGGAAATGCTTGGCACCTGCTCCATGCTCTGTCTCTGCCCAGGTTTCTGAGTGGTTACACCTACGATGTGTTAAACTTTTGAACTCTAAAAGTACAGTTGCTCTAGAGGATAAATCAACCCTATAGCAATACCAAGGGACAGAGAGTGGTTCTTTTTTGAATACTTCTCTTGCTGCAATACAGCACTTAATTTTGTTGACCTGCAGCACCGTCGTGCCTGGATGCTGTGGCTGCAGCCTCCTTGCACAGGGTAGGACAGGAGCACTGAGCGCAAGCACAGCCCTCGCGCCGGGGAGCTGACGGGGCACATTTCTCCTCCACTTCAGCTGCTGACCTTTAGCATGGGCCTGTCTAGAAACCTCTGACAGATCAGCAAGGATTGCTTTACATTGACAAATACAAAATACGGTACCTTGCGTAAATGGCTTTTCTCCAGATTAAATACTCCTTTTGTCAGATTTTCCTGCTCTATAATCGCCCCCCCATTCTTTTTTTGTTTGACCTATATTATTCAAGATCCAATTCAATTCTACTGTTGTGCAAATCAGGTGACCAGATACTCTGCTCTGCTGATTCATAGCTGGCGCCACAATACCCTCTGACATATGTAAAATGCTCCTCTCTGTATGAGCCAGCATCTCGCTAACCTTCTAAGCAGGGCTTGTGGATCAGAATACAAACAGAGGTGCTGAGTCTGACACATGCAGCTACTCCTTCTACACTGCGCTAGCTTCTGCAGTGGCATTTAAGCTCTTCTTAGTATAAATATTATTTGTACCCATGTGTACAACTTCTTATTTCTGATAAATTGCAATGCATTTGCAGCTCTTGGCCTTTTCCTGGAGCTACTAAGGCTGGAGAAGTGGATCCAGACAGCAACGTTTTCATCCAGAAAACCTGCTAGTATGGGGGCTGGAGCAAGCACAGGGCTATCAGACTCTGGTGACGGTGCCTCCTCCTAGGCTGTTGGGCAGCCCTGCAAAGGTCTCTCCTCCGAACCTGCTCTGGTGAGGCTGGTCCTCCTCCTGCCTCCCTGGAGAGGAGCTGTTACTGCCTGCACTGAGTGCCCCCCCCCCCCCCCCCCCAGGGG
>JAVKLA010000061.1:19707390-19736413 GCA_034782735.1 Sagittarius serpentarius | reverse complement strand
ACCAATTTGAAAAAAATTTTTTTGGGGGGGGGGGGAGCGGCTTTGGGTGCTATAAACTGAGGAGCTGTATGGAGACCTGACAGAGGGGGGCCACTGCACGTAGCAGCCCGAGTAGCCAGTTACCTGAGCACCTGGGGGTGCCAGGACCTTGGTGTGTTCAGAGGCAGCCAGACGAAGACATCTCGCCCCAGACGGTGCAGCTTGTCGGTAACTTCTGCCATGCGCCGAGCAAAGACACTCGGCGCCAAGTCCCACGGCCTGGTGGGAGAAGGACCCTCCAGCCAAGGGAAGCGGTGGGGAGGAGTCCTCTCTGCTGGGTGAGGAGCTAGCTGCCAAGCCCGTGGAGCTTTGTCTCTTTGTGGGTAGGTGGGCATCAGAGAGGTGCAGACTGGAGAGAAAAAGGGTGTCCCAGCTGCTGCGGGGGAAGGCTGCGTTTCCCCCACCCACGGAGAGCTCTGCCCATCGCCAGAGCCCCTGGCAGGGGACTGGGTAGAGCCCAGGCTTTGTGGGAAGGAGACGCCCCGGCAGCGACTAGGGGAGCCGGCCGCGGAGGTCGGCTGCGTGGCCAGCCAGGATGGAGCGCAGGGACTTCTGCTCACGGGCTCCTCGCAAGGGCTTGGGTCTGATCCTTCAGAGAGGCTTCTCTTCCTCAAGGGCTGGTCTTGCACGTCACCCTGCTGCTCAGCTGGGAGCTGAGGAGAGGAGCTCGTGGAGCGGTGGGTTTCTTCTGCAGTCTGTATGAAGTGATGTCTGGAGGGTTTTCAGTTTGTGTTGTCATTAGGACTTACACGAAAAAGACTTGTGACTGTAACTGGGAGGTGAAAGCTAACAGCTTGTCTCAGCTATTATTATACATGCCAGAAGCAGTAATGATTAAAGGCACTGCACTGTGAGGTAAAGAGATGCCATCCTGGAACCAGATGACTGGGTGATACAATTAAGATAAAGAAATCACGTATTGTTGGCAATGGGGAAGCAGAAGTGATGAAATGTGTGATTGGGAAGTGTGGGAACAAGTTGAAATTAAAGAAAAATCACAATAAGGAACAGAAAATGAGCAGGACTTGGAACAAGAGATGCAGTTGTTGAGAAGATAAGAGCAGCAGAAATAAATTGAGAGCAAACATCCTTGGAGTAGAAGTGAAGACATACAAAAACATCTTTCCAAACTCTATTAAAAATAAGTTGCTGTGCTAAAATAAGAGCATGACAATCGAAAGAAATGACAAGATTAAACCATTGGCCTCTACAGTCAGTGCTTGGGGAAGGACAGGGCAAAAACCCTCACAGGTCGAGCTATGCTAGTGTGAGACTTTCTGCAGGGCCCCAAACGTGTGTCATTATTGCACCTTTCAGGAAGAGAGCACTTGGGATTTGCAAACAGTGATTTACCCTCCCGTGAGGGCTCAGTGACCACAAGTAAACCAAAGCCAAAAGCGTTCTGTGGAAACGAGTGAGGAGCTGCCGGTGCGGTGACCAGGACCAAGAGCACAGGGTGGCACTCAGTCGGTGAGGCGTGCCCGCGTGCGGATGCGTGCCGCTGGCAGTGCGCGGGCTCGCACAAGGATGGGCCCACCAGCGGTTTGAGGAAGGTCCCTGGGGGAGGTGGGGTCGGGCGCTCCTGAGCTGTACTGGAGAGGCTGATGCCTGCTGATGGAGCAATGCCGGGTGTGCTGTGTTACAGCCCTGCAAAAGCAGGAGAAGGCCTGAACTGTCTCGGCAGACAAATGTGCCGTCAGAGTTCCTGCTTTTGACTGAAACAGGTGATGGTGAGTGGCGTAGCTACACAGTATGTGCTGCCAGGAAAGGACTGAATAGTGCCGCGGAGTGTCCAAGAGCAGACTGAAGACCCCAAAGGGTGCGATGGCACCTGGGGTGGCAGGTGGCCGGGAGTGAAGTGCCCATCCCTCTGGTAGAACTGCTCATCTGCGCAGCTCCTCCTCCTCCTCCTCCTCACCCTCCTCCGGGGCTCCCTTCCGATGCCCCCAGACGGCAGGGGCAGCGGCCCTGGCTTGCTAGCAGCTCACCGGCTACATCTGCCCAGGAACAGCAGCACTAATGCAGCCAGCGGGACTCGGCCGTGTGCAGGGGTCAGAGCTGTCTCTGGACTGGAGTCAGGGCTGTGCTCAGAAGTAGATGCAAAACATCCTCGGCACAATTTCCCCCCAGCAAGACAGATGTGTATACGTGTGCACAGTCTTGGGAAGCTCTGTACAAGAGGAAGAAAAAGTCCAAGGCCTCGTGATTGCTATTTCTAAATCCTGGGGAGGCTCTGGGACACGCTGGTGACGGGGCTGCATACGCAGGTCGGTAGCACTGAAATGTGTGAAAGGAGTTCTGTCCTTGTGCAAAGTACAAGATGTCTGTGCTGAGCTGCAGCTCTGAAACCTGTCACAGCTGACGGGAAAATTGGCTGTCTCCAGAAGGCAGAAGGGAGCTGCCGCTGGTGACGGCTTCCAGCGGGCGACTGAGCACAGAAACGCACTCGCCTTCCAAGAGTCCGCAGGGCCCCGAGCCGCACCAGCACAGGGGAGGATGGGGCCAGCGGGCACTCGTGGCCGTGAGGAGCCCAGGACCTCTGCGGGGACGCGGCACCTGATGCACGCAAGCACCATTAGCATGATCCTCCCCAGCGTCTCTCCTTTGGACAACCCCCATGGTGGCATCACCCTTCTCAGGGTCGGGATGCCTCTGTTTAGGCTTCGGGACACACTAACCCCATGGCCTCGGTGACACGCTCCCTCCGTGTGTTTGTCTCCACGTCCCCAAAGGGTGTATCTACCTGTTCAGCAGATACGCAACGCAGTGGCTTGAGAGCCTCCTGCCCTTTCTGCCGCAGGAAAGGGTCTGGGGCGCGTCCGGATGAAAAGCGATGGTGTGTCTGCCCCAGGGTGCCGGGGCAGACCTGGGGGCCATGTGAATTTACCCTGGGTGGTCTGCAGGCCTGGCAAGCCAGGTCCTGTCATGGATCTTTGCTGTATTGGAGGAGTCCGCCCTGTGCTGCCTGGCTTTCCTGAGGCGCAGTCCCTCAGGATTCCCTCCTGCAGATCTGCCCGGGAGGTCAGCATGCCGTGTCCTCCTTGAAATTACCAAAGGGCTGGCAGCGTGCTCCCGAGATGGCCGTGTGGGCTGGATCCCTGTGCTTCCTCCCCTTAAAAATCACTGGTTTAGAGATTGTTGTTGCTTGGTAATCACAGTATGTTTGCATAGTTAAATCCTAAATCTTGTTGGTGTGGGGGAATGATTGGTTGTTGCTGTCCTCCTTTTGTGATGCTTTCAGTGGTTTCTCGTTTGTTTTGAGGAAATTCTATTAATAGACACAGTCCTGTGCAGGGAGAAAAGTTTTATCTAATTACTGAAATTAAAACTTTTGAGCTTGGTAAATCTCCGAGATAGATGACAAATGAATTCGAGTTTATTTACAGTTCCCGGAAACCTGAACTGCAAAATACTGCTCTGTCCACCCAGAAAATGAATGTCACCTGGGTGCCAGGCAGCACAGGGAGCGCTCCTGGAGCAGCCCCGTGGCACGGCTCGGCTGCCCGGGCACCTCTGCCTGGGCGTCCTCCAGCCCGGGTACTCGGGAGCAGAGAGCGGGTCCCAGCGCGGCTCCGCACAGACCGTCTGTAGGGGCAGGGGGTGAGCCCTGGGCTGCTACAGGGCTGAGTTTTGCCGTGGGTGCCGCTCACTGGGATGGCCCGTTTGGACAATGAAACGGAACTTTCTCCATGAAGTTAAAAAGCAGGTTTAAACCAGAGCGCTTTCAGCCTGGCAATAGGAGTGCTGTGCCACCCGCTCCTGTCCTGGCAGGCTGTGCTTGCAGTTCGCATCCTGCGCTATCGACCCAGCTGGTGAGCCCTGCTCTTCTCCTCTCGCTGTCTGCAGTAACGCGCTTTGGAAATGAATCTTCTTAAGCCTCCAGTTGGCGATTCCAAGATACGTTTTTCCACCTGTCATTTTCTCCTTGACCTCTGCAAAGAGTTATGGGATAGAAGTGAAATTCAAATCAGGCAACTGCTTTATCTGCTCACCCTGCATTTTCTTCCTCTCCGAACTAAAAATGAGAAAGTACTATGACACCTGCACAGATGGATTGAGTCAGGGTGAAGATTTTAAACTTTATTCAATAAAGTGTTGGAGCTAACCAGGAAAATATTATTTTATCTCTTTAACACATGTGCTCTGAGCTGCTCAGGGCCTCCAAGTGCTAGATCTTCCTCGAGACTTGCAGGCTTTTGCCGTTACACCTCGCAGAAGGAGCAGTGCTAACATCTCTGTGCTGGTTGGAGCTGGGCAGGCGTAGCGATGCCGTTGGCGCTGGGTGCTGGACGTGTGGACCAGCTTGGCTCTGTGGCCATTTGCCTCTGAACCTTTTGCTTCTAAACAGCAGAAATGTGTGAGGACGGCAGTGTCCTAGGTAGGACAGACGCAACCTTTCTCTCTTTTAATGATACCCAGCAGTTCCTCCCAGCGCACAATGTTTTGCGTGGTGCAGAGAACGGCCTCTTGCATGTTGGGATCTAAACCTAAAGCCTGGCTGTGGTCAGGAAGCCATTTCTTTTCTGTGATGGGCCCAGGGTGAGGGCAGGACCGTCCCTGTGGGTTACGGGAATCTCGTGCCAGTATCCTGTGCGTTTTGCCCCCACAACAACTCACTGGCAGATGACTGCACTGTTAATAGCATAACTGCAAACACACAGGGCTTGCTTAATTCTCCTTTTTTTTCTTAATTACTTGTGGGTTACCACATTTTCTGGCACTGATTTTTGGGAATCCCCCTTATGTCCTAGGTGACCACATATAGTTAGTGCTCATTATCTGGCACGTTAAAGCTGTTTTTAAGGACAACAGTAAAGTCTGTCAAGCAGTGAAGACTGGAAATGCAATGACCCTCATTCAAGGATGATCTGTTTAAAGTGGGAAATTCATAGCAATGCTGAATGAGGAAATGTAAACATCAGAGCAAGGGCTTCCATTTCTTTGGGGTTTTCGTTGGGGGAGCAAGTCACAAGTATAGCACGAGTCTGGCAAGGTCAAGCGTGCCCAGAAATGCTGTGGCATTTGTGAGTTTGTCCTGCCAGTGCCTCAGGTTCAAATCATTACCATTAGTGAGCTGCTGCGAAGTGCCACAGTGCGATTTTATTTTTTTGGTAGTGTCTGAATTACTAAGCAAACCTCTGTGGATCACAGGGCTGCAGCACTGACCCAGACGGAGGTCAGGCTGGGAAAGGGTGGCTCTTGTCAGGGTCCCTGAGCTGTTTGCTCGTGCGGGTGGCTCCAGAGCCCTGCAGGAGCTGCAGCCCTTTGAAAAGCTGAGCAAGAAGAGCCTCTCCTCCCTGTGCGATTCTACGTGCAGATGGCCTCAGATCTGCGCGTCTCTGTACGTTAGTCTCACTGCTGTTGACACAGGGGCATACTGGCACAGGGGAAGTACCACCAGTTCTCCCCGTCGCAGTGTGCAGCACGATGACTATGGGGGGTGAAGGTGCAGATCCCCATGTCCCCCCACCTCCAGAGGTTCAGGGTATGGCAGCGTTACACAAGCCCCGTGCTGTCCACGTCCTTCCGTACGGGTTGAGGACCCGTTGCCCCACTGCGTGCTGCTCTCCTTGTGGGAGAGATGAGGCAAGAAGTGCTCCTGGGTGCCGGCTGCTCCGTGGTGCTGGAGCTGCCCTGGGCGGCCGGGCGGCCCCGCCACCGGAGCTGCCTGCCCGCCTTGGTCTGGATCCAGCACGCTGCTGCGGGTGCCCGGGGAGGGGATGCAGTCAGGCGCCGTGGGAAGACTTGTGTCCAAGGTGTCGAGGGTTTTGATGGCTGGGGTCTGTGCGGGAGGGACAGGGAGCAGGCTGTCCCTAGCCAAATGGCAGCTGGAGGGGCTCGGGGTGCCCTGGGTGCTGGCGCTGCTCCCTGGGCTGCCAGCCCTTGCAGGCGCTGGCCTCTCTGTCGCTGTTACAGACCCATTAATGTTGGCAGCTGAGACCCACAGATCGCCTCCAAATCATCTGGGGATCGGCAGGGCGGGTCAAGTGCCGTGTGAGGCACTGGCAGGCAGGAATGATGCAGCCCCCCCCCATGGGGAGGCGTTGGGGTGGCCGGGGCAGCTCGCCCGCGGGCCCCTGGCATCCTCCCCAGCGGCTGTTTCCTCTTCTGTCCTTTCTGAGCCTTTCTGCAGGTTTTGTGGCTGCTGTTCTCTGAAGTCAGCACTGAGTTTCCCTTCTCAGAATAATGGAATTTAATGGAATTGAATTCCTGCTGGGCTAATTTCTGTGCAGTAAAAATAGCTGCAGTGATGATGCATGTAATGTACATCCACTGCCACCTTCACAAGGGGAAATATGACTTGGTGGTGGCAGAAACAAGGGACGCGGTGACAATTTTTGGTCCATCAGCTCTGCAGAAGCGCTCATGAGTCTGACTCGTGCTGGGACAAAAGCCCCGGTGTGACAGCCCGGCGTGTGGAGCATCCCCGGGGCTGTGCGGGCTGGAGGGTGCCCTGCCCCTGCCTCATTGCCTGGGCAGGGCCCTTCCCAGCCCGGTTTGGTCCGGCCGCAGCTGAGGAGCACAGCCGCGGCAGCGTTTCAGAGAGGTGCTAAACCACAGCAGTAAATGGGTGGGGAGCTGCCACGAGGAGGCTGATGGATGCCGTTACCGGAGTGTCGCTGCGTGGAGCCGACCTCCACATCTCCCTCCAGTTGTGGAGTTTCCCACAGCGCTCGGCCACATGGCAGCGAAATAAAGCTGTGCTCAGCAAAGATAACGCTGCTTCTGCCCTGCTCAGTGGACTACTTTACACAAGTGGAGATGAGACAAAGGTAAGAAAAGCAAATTATCGGAAAATTGGTTTGTTTAATATAGGAAATTGGGGGGTCTACCAAACACTGATGTGGATGAGGGCAGAGCCTATATGCTGATAAGTCTTATAACTCTGGCCCGTGTCATGTAGGTGAGAGTCTAAGCAGTCCCCAGGGCACAACTAGAGTCGGAAAGGGGGGCTACACCAGCAGAAAGTCAATACAGAAAGGTCCCCATTCTGTACAGGAAGGAGAGATCAAAAGCAGAAATACATACATATGTATATATAAGTATTATTTGTGCTTTTGATACGTGAAATACCTGGCAAGGCAACATTTTTGCGGGAAAGGACGTGAGTGTGATAATGCCCTGCTGTTGCCAAAAAGCAAAGCATATTATCATTTTTAGGATGCCTTAACATGAGTGTTGCCTGTATGGGCCTGGATATAATCGTTCCCCCTGCATGTGATGTCAGGGAATAAAAATTTTTATTTTAAAAAATAATAAAATATATATTTGTTTGAAGAAAAATGTAGAGAAATTGGTGAAGCACTGGAGAATTTCGAGAGATGCTGAGAGATCCAAAAAATGTGGCTCACAAAGAAAGGCTAAAAGAATTGGATCTTATCGGTCTGAAATGGAATAAGCAGAGGGGGGAATGTGACAGTCTTCAAATATAGGAAAGGTATACACAAAGGATAACGCTCAGTTATCTTCTGTCCTTTACAGTCTTAAATTCCTGTGATTTTGAAAAACTAGGCTACTGGTTTCTTGCAAATGAGGTTGTAGATGAGGACAAACAATAATGAACTTTTCTGCAAGTCTGCTGTGGGAAAAACCTGTTTGTTCTGAAGGCATTTGTTACAACACCAGAAACAAGAAGAAAATCGCTTAGGGATCTGCAGACAGTGTCAGCAGACCAGAGCCAGACAAGGTTGTACAGTACTGCGGGATACACTGCAGGGCTAAGGGCAAGGTGAAATTACAACTGGATTTGGGGGGGACTAAGATGACGCCCAGGAGATTCTTTATTCGAAGTGTCTGGGGATGCCAGCTGGATAGGTAGGTTTGGCATTAGCATGTTCAGGGTCTGTCTACGCTAGCAAGCAGTTGTGCGTGACAGGAGCGGGTCGGTAGACTGCAGCAGCTGGTGCTGAGGCCCCTACGCCTCCTGCGTGCGCAGGCTGGAGGTTTTACTTGGGACTAGGCTTAGTCTTGCCTCTCCTCCCTAATATGCCCTGGCCAGGTGTGTGTTTTGAAGCTGACCAGTGATTTGTTTGGTCCGTTGTGCCCTGATATGGGTTGGAAATATCTGATGTGCACCTGGGAAAGTTTTCTGGTTTAGTTTTCTCTGAAAGAAACCTTTCTCTTGTACTAAAGCTGCTCTGCGAATAAAACCAATGCATAGGATTGGGGCATTTGCTTCAAAACCGTTCTGCTGCTCTCTGCCGAAATGCTAAAGACAACTGCTGGCAGAGGGAGCTCTGCTTGGCCCAAAGGCAGGAGAACCGGCAGCTACAGTGAAAATGTCTGAGGTTTGCTATGAGGGATGAGCAAAGGGCTGTAAAGATATCCACAGACAGGGGCCTCTGCACCGAAGGGGGAACTTCTTGTGTCCTAGTCCTTGTACGTAACGTGTCCGGGGATCACAGATACCTGACAGCTCGATGCTTCTGCTGTGAACGCTCGAGTGGAGCAGCAAAGTTTGGGGCTACAGATCTATCCCCCAAGCAAATCACACAAGAGCAGCTGTGTATACAAGCAAGCAGGCTTGTATTTTGGAAACAGGCATCTGCTGGTATGGCAGCTTTGGCCCTGATTTGTCTGGGAATAGTTCTGCTCCTCTGCCCCGCTCTCTGTCACTGTCAAGGGGCTGCACCATCTCTGTGAGCTTCTTTTTTCTTTGTTAACCGGGACAGGTTGATTTGATACAGGTTTTTCGGTGTGTCTGTGATCTCAGTCACAAACCGCACACCCTCCCTCTCCACCAGCCTGTGGGGGAGAGAGAGATTCCCCATCATTTGAGGATGCTGTTCAGCCTGTCAATCAAGGGAGGGAGAGGTGCAGTGAGATGCCCGGCGGGAGTTAGGAGTTACCCAGAGAGCTGTCGGCTGGAGCTGGGCTTCCCCTGGCTTCCCGGCCCCTGTTGGGCCAGTGGGTGTCTGCTTCCCCTTCTCCCGCCCAGCGTGGATCCCAGGCTGGCTGTGGTGCTGATGAAGCCGGCAGCCGGTTGCTGCCCGGAGGAGCGGGCATCGCTGTCCTTGCAGTGACGAGGCGCGTGTGCCACGGGATGTCGTGCTCCTCGGTCCCTTGCAGCTCTGACTTCAGCTAGTGGACCTCCTCCAGCTCTGTTCTTTGCTGCCAGGAGGGACCTCAGCAGCTTACAATAAACACAGGCACCCTCTTCACCCACCTAGCTAAAGGCCGCTGTATTGTTGGCTGCTCTCCCATCCTGAGGAAGGAGGAGCTGCTTTGATAATGAATTATGCTTGCTTGTTAGCACCCAGGTTATTTTCACTGTTCTCCAGAGCGCCTGAGTGATGCTGTCTGCTCCTGAGAGCCTCATGCAATTGCAGTTTGCAATTTGCTCCGTCACCTCGTGCTGCTGCTGTTGTTACCTCTGTGTCCTGGAAAACGGGTCCCATGTGTTTGTTCCATGAGAAGCCTTAGTGATGTGTGGAGAATGGGGGCATGTTTAGTTATATGTGCGTGTTTAGTGCTATGACTTGGTTTCCCGGCTTTTTGAGGGGTGCTCCTAGGGGAAGGCACAGGTTAAAGCCTGGGAATTGGTACTTGTGCCTGGTTGCCCTACCTTCCATTGCGTAGGTGTCATTCACTAAGATAATGTGTCTTTAGCTCCTTCGTGGGACGCAAGGACAAACTTCTTTCCTCAAATGATGTGCTTGGGGTTTCAGATAGACTCCTGTCGTTGTGATCTGCTCTCTGACTGCATTAGGTTTTGCTATATGCACTCTCCCTGAGGGACTTTGCTTCTGGGCCCTGGTTTTCTTGGAAATGTTACTTTGCCTGCCTATAGCCAGTTCAGGTTGCAGGGCTGTCCTTCTTTTCAGGGCAGATTTGAACTTCCTACGTGGCGACTGGGGAGCATGATCTGTGCTTTGCGGGCCACTTTTTGCTGGAGACAGCACTGACTCATGCTGCATGGTTCAGGGCTTGCGTAAGGCAGGAGACATGGGAAGCGTGGCGGAGGAGGTCAGACAGGTGCTGCTATCAACAAGCTCCAAAATGTGACCAAGAGGAGACGACGGGAGGCAGAGGTGTGTGGGGGCATCTTGTAGCCTCAGAGCAGAGGGTGCAGCCAGGAGCGACGAGCCTCCAAGCCCCCATCTGCCGGTCCGCAGTGTCCCGCTCTGGAGCCGTGGCCCAGGAGAGCCCCCAGCACATCCTCTCCAGAGACGTCCGCTTCTGCCGCCACAGAGCCACCGCCACGTGTCAGATGAGACAAGCCTATGTCAGAGCAAGGCCCCGCAGCAGCTGCTGGGAAGGGGTGTCCGCTGTGGAGGGGTGCAGCACACCCCTGCTGATGGCCCGGCGGGGAGGAGCGGAGATGTCCTCGCGGCCGGCGGGAGGTCCCCGTTCTGCCGGGGAAGCTGCCGGCTGAGCCAGCCGTGGCTGCTGCGGTGCGGCTGCCCAGAAGCAGCCACTGAGCAGGGGGCTGCAGACACCTGCACGGGGGCCTCAGCGGCCAAAGCTAGAATGAAGGTCTCCTGGAGAAGTTTTTGCTTCGAATGACTTTAAAGCTCTTTATGCAATATCCTCATGCTTTTTGTAGGTACAGGTATAATTATTTCATTATGCTTTCCTGTGAAGTGTGAAAACTATCTTTACCAATCCTCTTAAATTAAATATAATATTCAGTGAGACAGGAGATAGAGAAATGTTAATTGAAACTGGAGAGGTGTTTATAGGGTGATACAGTGTGGCCAACTGTGACTAAAATTAATGTTCAGGGTCCTTGATAGTGATTCATATTCCAGAGTTTATTAAATATTTTCAACGTCAGCCAAAGCCACGCAGAGCAGTCCACTACATTTGTGAAAAACATCTGTGCAGATATATGGCACTCGCTAGGAGCAGGCCAGCCAGAATCGTTTTTAATTGGATCAGGTTCTCCCCGGGCTGCTGCGAGGACGCTTTCGAGCGCTTTCTGTATTAGTGGGCTCGCAGGCCTGTCACATCCCACGCGCCTTCTGGGGCCAGACCAAGTCCTTCACAAACCATCCTCTCCATGCGCGGGCTTTCCGTGGGCTCTTTACATACAAATGGAGGCAGAGTTCTTCCCCAGAAACAGGAGCCCCCTTGATGCTGCAGCGCAGCGAGGCCCTGGTTCCCCCTTGGCCCCGCTGCAAGGGCTCCGCTCTCCTGCCCTCGGCAGAAACCCCGTTTATAAGGTGCCACGTTAGGGGCAGATCCTTGTCTCGGAGAGCCCGTCCCCCCCATCCCTGCTCTGCCACTCGCCCTCCTCCAGAGGGAGGACCTGGGGACAGGCCAGCATCGCCTCGGCCTCTGGCGTCAGGTGCCGCTGGGGACACTGCACCAGGCGGAAGATCGCGTCCCCTGCTCAGACGGCGCTTCCCAGCCCGGTGCCCCTGCAGCGCCTGGAAGCTGCTGCCAGCCCTGGCCGCAGCGCAGCCCCGCTGCCCTCGTCTGAGGCACCACTGAAGTGCTGCAGGGGCTGCTGAGCTTGGCGACTCGAGCCATAGAAATGCAACCTGCGGCTCATTAGCAGCTGCTCGTTAGCAATGGAGACCTGAGCCTTCACCTCTGCTTTCCCATGCAGCCACAGAGTAAGGGGGCTCTGGACGTGCTGCAGGGCACGCCGTTGCTTGGGGATATGTCAGTCTTCAAGGGGAGCAGGGACCCTCTTGTCCCCTGGCAGGTCGGGGAGGTCTGCGTGTGGGCAGGCAGGTCAGCTCACCTGTAAAGATGCTTTCAGGGTAATCAGTGATGCTTTAATTGAAGTACGTCCCTTTCTTTGCACCCAGGTCTTTGTTGCTTTCACCCATCTGTCCCTGAAGAGCAGAGATGAGACTGTCCTCCCGACACTGAGTCACCAGGCAGCCCCTGCTAGCCTAGAGGTATCATCTCTAATTCACTGCTGCGGCTGTTCGGGGTTACACACGCTGCACGGGAAGGAAGACGAAATGCAACTTAGCAGCTGATGAGTGACAGTGATACATCACAGGCGACGGGCTCAGCATTTCTGCAAATCTTCTGCTTGCCTAAGGCGCCAGAAAACATTTTAAACTATTGAATACTGCAGCCAATAAGAGGCTGCAGTAATTTATTGACGTTCCCAGCTTGCCTTATTCCTTTCATCTATCTTAATGCCTGCCCTGGAAGGCTGAAATAACTAATGTTGCTATTTTTTTAATGAAGTTAGGTGAGCTGTTCACCTTTCACTAGGAGGGCCACAGCTCTTTTGTTTAGGGTCCTGACAGTAGCGAAGGTCAAGGAGCGACCTGCCTTTGCCTTTCCGTGGGGTGTGGTGTGCTGCAGAAGACACAGGTCTTTGCGGGAGGGAGCGCAGTGTTTGGTGCAGGTGGGCTGACCAGCCTTCCGGAGCTGCTGCTACAGAAGTTGCTCATTGGTGTGTTGCTGTTGGTTTCTGTTATGCATGCTGCTGAAAATCCCTCCCTGTCCTAGAAAGCCTAGCTGCTCTAGGGATGCCCACCTTCTGTGGAAGCTAGACTTTTTCACTCTGAAATATTGAAGATACTCAGGCTTTGTGTGTCTTTTCCTCTTAGCATAAGGCCTTGGGGCTCAGATCTCATTGCCTTTTCAGTTAGGTCCACACAGACTTGTGTTTCTGGCAAATGCCATTTCACACAGCTACTGAAAACCGGTGAAATGATTCTGCATAATCCCATCGGCAGCTTGTTAAACTGATCAGCACATCCCATCACCATGGAGAGAGCCAGCTTCCATTGGAGGAGAATGTACTAAAGCAGAAATCAATTTCCCGTATAGCACCATCACAGCTGACACTGAACAAACTCATGTTAGATCGATGCCCTTCTGTGAACTTGTAACTGGCAGGAGCTGCCAGGGCACGAAACCTCATTGCTGTTTGTGCTGGTTTTCCATCTTTGAAACGGAATGCCGCTGTGCCACTTGCACGGCTCAAGCCGTCTGGTCTTTGTTATTACTCTGGTGTTAGCTTCTCAGATTTGGACTGTCCTGGTTGTGTGATGGCTAGTTTATTTGCTTAAAAACAATGGAATGAATTATTATTGTTGTCACTCCAGTAAATCGGGAGATCCACGGTGGAAAAGAGGTAGCATGAGCTTGGTGTGCCAGGGATTCCTGTCCTTCCAAATTCACAGGCACAGATTAAGTGTCTGCCTCCCTGGGGAACGTCAGTACCCCGGGACCTTTGACAATGCAGATGCAATGGGATTGTTTTTTCTTTCATGAAACATTTAGATTATCTGAATTTGAATTATTTTGCTACTAGTATTACAACAGCAAGAGCTGACAAAAGGAACCATCAGCAATCCTTAAATTCCAAAGTACTTGTCACTCACTAGAATATTTGCAAATTAGCTGATGATAGTCCTCAGAAATCAGTAATTATTTTCAGTGTTTCTTTTTAAATTGCAAATACTAACGTAAGTTGTTGCCTGGTCCTAAGAGTGTCAGGAAGAACAGAAATGTCTCCACTGCTGTCTTACAGGCAGAGTGAATGGGGAGTCTCCCCCAAGTTTATTGTAAAGACAACTGTCTGCCAGAAGCCTTGAGGCATTAAATGCTGTGACGTATGGCTTTTGCCTGTCATACTGTCTTCTGAGTTCTTTGCATGAATGCACTGGTGGTAGGGGAGAAGGATCCCTTTGTTACAGTGCAGTGTTCTGGCACGCAAGACGCGCTTGTGCCTCTCCTGTCTTTGCAGATGAAGATCATAGCCTTGGCACAAAAGGAAGAAGTCATGACTTTTTCTAGGCTGTAAGAGGTTTAAAAAAAAAAAAAAATCAAGTCTTTCAGCATACAGACAAAATTCTCACCAGATACATTAATTTTCAAGCTTTCATGGCAGAACAAACAGCAGCTTTGGATTTTCAACTTTGCTGCTGTTCTCTTAGAAAAACCTTGTCATTCAATAGTTTGAGAGTTGAGTGAATTGGTTTTGTCTGGAAAAGTGTTTCAGTGATGGAATGAAATGTCATTTCCCCACTGGAACATAAATCATTAGAGCAGCTGGGTCGTTACATTGACCATTGTGTTACTGGCCTCAAATTTCTGGACCCCATATCTTGAATCTTGATGCGTGCCTCTTCCTGAAGATATGTAGAGCAGCCCCTGTTCTCTCCAGTCCCCCAGCCCATCCTGTGGCATGCAAGTGTTGAACGATTGGTGTGATCTCCACTGGCGGCTCAGCCGAGCTTCTGCCTTTGCTAGGACCTTCCCTGAGCACACGTAGGGCAGAGGCTGGAGAGTCAGGCCATAGGGTCCCTATGCCAGCGGGAGGAAGAATGGCTGGAACTTGGATCCTCCCAGTCCTTGGATCTGGGTGTTCCGGCCAGGTACTGCATTAAAGATGCAGAGCGCCAGGCACGTCTGGGCCACTCACAGCTGTCCGATTAGCCTGCGTGCAACAGAAATTTCCAGATGTCTTTACAGTTCTTAACTCTTGCTGCATGTAGCACTTTCTGTTCATGGCGCTCAGTGTTCTATAGAGGTACAATTTTACAGATAAAGCATCAAGGCTTTGCTTTTGCTACAAGACAGATAACTGAAAATGTAACTTTGCAAATTTGTGCAAATGAGGTCTACCGATTATTTCATGGCAGAGAATGGGAGACATTTAAACTACTTTCAGGAGAAGTCTTAGTCTGAATCTGAGCGCTGCCTTACGAATCAAGGTCAGCTGGCATAAGCCGTGCAAATGTTCCAAGCCTCTGGAGCTTAGGAAGGAATTTAGGAGGCTTTGAAGTGCTCTTGATCTTCAGAAGGACATCTGCAGCTAATGGTCTGTACGAGCATGCCAAGAGCTGTAAGGTTACATTGCTACTGTCTTGAGCCTTCTCAGTCCCAGTAGGTTTCCAGGGCCCTTTAATGCAAGTTCAGAGAAAAGCAAGTTGTAAAAAATGCACTCTCAGGCCAACAACTGATAATCTAGTGCTGGTTAAGTCAGGTGTAAAATGTCATACTGGGGTTTTAACTATGGTGTTTAAACGCCTAATAAAGTACAGCACACAGTATTATAAAGATTTCAATGAAAAGTTAAGTAAGCAGAGACTCCAGACTCTCTGCTACATAACTAAAGGTTCATTTTGTAATTGTACCTGAATAGACAAATATCTGTTTATTAGATATGCAAAGCAGCACAGTAGTTGGCCAGATGGTTTTAGTTCCCACCCTAATAAGCAGGGGAAAAAAAAACTTTGCTGTGGATTCAGGATTGATCCAGGTTTTCAGGAATAGGTTTTTCATCTAGCTCCCTTCTCTCATTAGCTGATGGTGTCAGGAAGTTCTTTGCTAATGAATGCCTGCAAAGTTCTGCGAGGCCTTCAGATGAAAACACCCGCAGAAGCACAGCACAGGGTATAGTCACCTCTCAAAGCATGCCGCATGACACAAGCCTAGACTAAAGGCTTTGCTCTTGGATTCAGCTCAGATCTGAAGCTGTGATCATCTCCTGGGGGTGGGGGAAAGTTCTGCCTTCAGTCCTGGAAGTTACAGCTCTAGCACCTGATGAAGCTACACTGAGGTCCTGGACATGGTTTCTGCGGCACAGACGCGTCTACGCGACACAAACACCACTTTCACGCTCCATCACAGCATCAGGACAGGAGGAGAAGCCTCTGATCAGACATAACACACCCTCCAAGTCCCTATTCTCAGTATGCCTCTTCTCCTGCGGAAGCTGTCGCTGGAGCTGGTCTGTGTCCCCATTGCCTCCCTCGATCCACGCAGCCGGCAGTACTTGGCTGTGCTTGTGTTCCTCAGGCGAACCCTCCTCTCTTTGCAGCTCGGAAGTGAAGCAAAAGGTATGAAAGCCAAGCTGGGGTCTGTCTGGCTCTGGACCTTCTGCTCTGCCCTGGAGGTGATGGAGACCATGCCCAGCTCTGGTCGAGGCAGAGGAGGTACCTTTGTTTCTGGCCTCAGCAGGTCTCGAGAGCAGGCGGGAAGATGGTTTTTGCATGGCAGCCCCATCAAGGCTGTGGCTGCCACGTTCCTGTCCCGTGGGGTAGCTCCGGCGAGGTGGCGCAGCTTGGTGGGACATGCTGGGTGCTGCGGAGGGAGATGTGCTGTGACAGAGATGACTTCTCAACCCCTCACATTCCAAAGTGGTGCTTTATTAACTAACGAGGGCATTAAAGATGCACGGAGTCACTGGGCTGAGCATCAAGGTCCATGACAGAAAGACAAATTGGACAACCAGTAGGTTATGTGAGTGGCAAGTTTTGGTGACAAGCTGACAGCGTGACGCAGCAGAGTTGGAGCAAACACATTACTCGGTGGTTCCTGAAAGGTCATATTGTCAATGTCTCTGTCAGCGGGAGAGCAGCTGTTCATCGCCGCCAAATGGGAAATGACAAGGGGCTCCGCTGCCTCAGATGTTAGTGATGGGCTCTCTTACATGCTCCGAGCACTCCTGTGAATGACAAAGTTTCCTGGTGACATTTCCAAACGGCTGCTGCTGGGTCAGAGCTGTGGCGAGTCCCCCCGGTGCTGGTGTGAGGGGGGGGGTACTTTGGCCAGGGCCCAGGCACAGGCTCGCCACCTGCGCGAGAGGGGCAAGGCCAGCCGGCTCTTTGGGAATGGAGGGAGGGTTTCTGCAAGCAGTGGCGAGGGCCACGTCCTCGCACCTGCTCTTCAGCTGCCGCTTTCTGCCTGACCTGCCAGCAAGCTGATGCTTTTCATGCGCGTTGCAGCATTGGCCACGAGCAGCTGGGCAGGAGCCCGAGTGCCTGGCTGGCTGCAGGGGGGAGAGGGGCATCGGGTCTCTATACACGGGCTGCCTCGTCTCTGCCAGGACCCCACCATGAGAGGCACCGAGCAGAGGACGCAGAGCCTTGCCTCTGCCCCAGAGAGCTCACACGCACCGTTCATCCCAAATCCTAACCTGTGAGAGCATGTCTGACTCTCACTCACCACGTCCAGGCCGCTGGTTTTTGGCTCTGACCCTGCGTCATGGAGGGAACAGACGATAGGCATAGGAGCAGGAGGCAGAGAGGGTTTTGTGCTGGTGTTGGCAGAGCAGAGAGAAAAAGGGCAGGCTGGCTGGGAGCACGAACGGTTTGTGAAGAATAAGGTGCTGGAGGCCGGGATTTGGACCGTGGCCAAAATCCTGCAGAAAGAGACAGATGCAATGCCTTGGTTATCTGGCACTTCGTGGCTGGTTTTGACTGGGAATCGTAAGCGAGGACAGCAACAACCCAGCCACCCTTCAGAAACAGGGCAACTAGGGAATGACATAATCTCCTGTAGGCAAGAAGCAGTTACAAAAATAGTGGCCTTCTGAGATGCTGCTTGGGAGCCTCCCCAGCATCCCTGGGCTGTGCTGGGGTCTCTGTGGGGCACGCAGCACCTGGGGGAAGCCTGGCTCCACATCTCTTCACTGCACAGCCAGCAAGACCCCTAATTTTGTACGGGTTTGCTTTGAGTCATCAAAATTTTAAAATGGTGGTCTAATATCTCTTGGTAAATGCTCACTTCCATCCCATCTGGTCTGTTCATCTCACTGGCAAACTGATTTTCTCTTGGGAGGGATCAGTGCCGTGCTAGCACAGGGCGATCACCAGGTGTGACTGGTCAGCGCTGTTTGCCCTGGAGCCTTGGGGAACCACCAGCTTTGCCACGGTTCCCCGGGTCCGGGTCTGGGGGAGGAGAAGTCGGCTCAGAGGCCTCACAGCAGGGGTCTGTCCGGAGCGTCACGCCTGTGGCAATGGCAGAGCCACCTCTTGGCCGATGGGCTGTACCCTGCTTTGTGCCGGCGAGGCGCCTGTGGCCTGTCTCCGGCTTGTCGCTGCTCGAGCGCCATGGGAATGCTTGTGCGGAGGACGGTCACCAGGGCCCAGAGAGCCAGGTCCTCCTCGCGCCAGAGGAACGAACCTTCGAGCCACTTTTGTTTTCCCGGACAGAGCAGGGACCTGACTTCTTCTTGGTATTTGAATGTTGTGAACGAGGACAAGCTTTCTTCAAGCCACCATCTGAATGAAAGTGGGGTGTGCAAAAGCTAGATCGAGTGCACCAAGAATAATATGGCTGGGCATGAGAGCTCAGAGAACTCTCTAGACTCTTAGTTTTTTGTCAAATGGTCACTGGAGGGTTAATGTAATTTTGGTATTAATTACATTGCTGGAGGGCACACTTACCCAAGGGAAAAGACATAATTACCAAGACATTTTATTAAGATATTATTTAATTTTATTGATGTGTCACAAGCAAAGGCACAGGAATGTTCAAATCAATATATACTTACATCAATGTTTAATCTACTTTCAGCATTTTTGCCTGTTCTATTTATGCAGTTACTAGTTGATAAATTAACTTCCTGGGAATATGTGGAAAATTAATGAATTTTCAGCAAAATCACACCCTGTGTATTTGTTTCGGCAGGAAACCAGAATACGAACAGGCTTTCATCTTCTTTCAACAGAATTTTTCAACCTCTTTTCCCTGCAGTACACCATTACTAGGTCACGTGTGTTCCATTTCTTTCTTCGTCATCTTTTTCAGAGCAAGTTTTCAAACCGCGCGGGTCAGGAGCCCCTGTGTGGAGGGCGGATTAGAGCTAGGCAGCACGTCAGCCTGCTCCAGCCCACCAGCGAGACCCCTGCCCCGAGGCCGCCTGCAGAGCGGGGTGTATCCTCCGATCGCGCAGGTGGAGGCACTGAGCATCTCTGCTCTGCTGGGTGGGAAGCCCGCTCCGGCCGGGCTGCCGGGCTGGTGGCCCTCTCCCAGCAGTATGGTACAATGAACAGTTCCGGATATTTTGTGGAGCACCTGGGACCGCGCTTTGTTAGTAGCAGAGAGGCATTTATGAGATGTGAGTATACAACTCCATTTGTCACTCGTTCCAGGGGGCAAAATCTCTTCGATCTTACAGAAAAAAAACCCCAACCAGCCTAGGGCAGAGTTGCACAGGACCTGGCCCCTGAGCATCCCGTGTTGTTGTCTCTGTAGCGAGAGTGACGGGAACACGAAGCCATGCAACCTAGCAGTGACAGAGGAGGAAAATGGAGCTCCTGGACAGCTTACGGACCAGGGTCTGATACTGAATCCTGTTTGCTGTGCTCTTGATGCTGAGGCTGATGCAGCACAAGGTGTCTTTCAGATACAGGCAAATTCAAGTTCGTGATGGATTACAGAGCAGTGAAATAAGAGCTTATTTTCACCCCATGTTTGCAGCTGGGAGAAAAGTAAAAATAACCTGAGTGGTCAGAGGTACATAGTCAGAAAGAAATGGATGTCTTCATCCCCATGTGGTTTCTGATCTTTTTCTCCTGCGCCTTTTTCTTTTCCTCCCCCCCCCCCCGCCCCCTTGGGAAGACTGTCTTGCCTTCTCCAGTCCTAAGGTACAGGTTATGGACAGCCAGCCCAGACAAGGGACTCACTATGGGCTGGGTCTCTCTGCCGTTCCTCTCCTTGCAAAGGCAATTGCCTTTCCATCTCTCCAGTCTTCTGCATCCTCACTCGTGGTTTTCCTGGGGCTGCGCTGCTCCTGTGCATGGTACCTTTCACACTTGCACCCTTTGGCAGGTCTCCACTCACTGCCATTTGCATCCAGTTGCCTTGTGGGTGAGAAATCTCTGATGTAATCTCTGATCCAGCCAGCTGCTGAATTACCATGACTCCAAACGATTTGTCACCAGTGGAAGGATTGATGCGGGGAAGCGCTTTTCGAGATGCCTTTTATCTTCCCACATGCATGGTGCTGCAGCACAATTCCTCTGTTGTCTTCATCTATCAGCTGCCCTATGTATATATATTATCTGCTGGTTCAGCTGCTGCTGCTCCCTGCATCAGTCTCTCGCTCCCTGCTGCTCTCCGAGACACGCAAATGACACTTGCAGTGACAGACTCGGTTTCAGCTTCCCTGTGCATGGGTGGGTGGGCACTAGTGGGGCTGATGTTCATTAATGCTTCCCAGATGCTGCCTCGTACGGTCAGTTTTGCAGGAATCCTGGCCGTGGCCCTTCCCTTGCTTCCCTGCTGAATTGAGCCATCTTTTTTCCCAGGCAGTAGCTGCCATCTGCACCAGAAGGTTAATTTGTTCCTCTTCCCTGTAAGTGCATTTATCACATGGAAGTGGCTGTTGTGGAAAATATTGATCAAACACCGGCTGTTCCCTGGCTGGACTGAAACTGAGTGTTACAGTTACTCAATTGCTTGGCATTTTGCTTTGTGTGGTGCAGGCAGCTATGAAGAGTGTGTCTGTGTGTGCACGTGTGTACACGTGTGCGTGTATGTGTGTGGCACGTGGAGGGGAGCGAGCAGTGGCTCCTGCAGTCTCTGTATCACCCTCCAGCGTTCCCAACAGCGATTTTTCTGGAGTTGAACGTACGGCTGATCCCTTTGTGTGGAGCAGTTTTTCTCCTGCATCCCGCCCAAGCCCCTGGGCCGGTGGCGGCTGTGCCTGCAGAGCCCCGAGTGCGGCCGGGAGGGAGGCAGGAGCGTGGTTAGAGGAAAAAGCATCTGGTGTTGGGGAGCGGAGGGCTGGGGTGTCTGTAATTCAGCGGTGCACCCCGCCACATTCGGAGCCATGCATTTCCAAAGACGTTTGGACCTGTGACCTGGCCAGCAGGAATGCTCTGGCTTACTCTGCTTTACACCTGAAGCTCAGCCCTTTGGTTCCGTCTAGTGCCTGTGGCAGCCCTGGGCCGTCGTTCTTTCCCAGCTCCCTCTCGCTTCCCAGCACCGCCACAGACGATTGCTACCACTCTGTGCACCGGAGCACACTTGTCTCTCTATTAAAGAAAAATACAATAATAACAACTCCTTGTGGCAGCTGCACAAATATATGCTGTTTTGACAGCACCTTATTTCAGCACAGTGCTCTGGAAAGCTTGTGTGAACATTTCTTGCAGGCAGCTTCACGGTGGGAAGAGCTCTGGCACAAAGAAAACATATGAGTCACCCATTTAAAAATCATAGCGTTTTTAGCACCAGGACCTGTCTCTGGTCCTGGCCATCTGTCAGTGACTACTCTCACCAGGGTGCTTTTCAGGTATTTATTTACCGAGGAAATAACGGCTGGGGACCCCTGGCCCTTTGGCACCCTCAGCAATATCCAAGCAGTCCCAGTCGCTTGCTTGCGGCGGCATGTCTGTGCGGTGGGCTGCATCCAGGCTGGGATGGCACTCGGCTCCTGGTCGCCATCATGTCACAAGGAGTCGAGGGCGTTCAGACAAGGGCTGGGGTCGTGGCAGAAATAACAAGGGACATCCAGGAGCAGTGAGGTTGTCTGCTGGGGTCTCAGTTTGCGTCCTGGTGTAGGGAGCAGCAGAGCAGACACCAGGAGAGGTAGGAGCAGGTTTTCTTAGGAAGGCTTAGCCCAGTGCAGGGCTCTGGCTTGGCAAAGCAGGGGCAGGCAAGGGACCACAAAGCCCCGGCTCTGTGGGTCATGGTGGAGAGAGGCTGCACGCTGCGCAACAGACGCTGCTGGGGCCAAAAAGGGAGCACGAGGAGAGCAACTTCCTAGCATGTGCCCAGGACACTGCAAGTTGGTGCAAGCTGTTAACCTCTCCCTGGAGCGGGGTCAGCCTTTGACAGCCATCCGCCCTTTAAAAACAAGCAGAGAAGCCTGCTGAGGAGTCCTCAGTTAGCGAGCAAAAAAGAGCAGCGCTACTAGCAAGAGAAAGCCACTTGGCTTCAGATGTAGCCTATTAGCAAGCAATGGAGAATAAATAACAAACTCAAATGCAAAACTACTGCATGTGCATGCACACGGTAGACCAGTGCGGGGCTCGGCATCAGCCAGGTCCCTGGCTCCGTCTCCTCTGTCCTTCAGATCCACTCAGGAAAGCATCATCCCTCCGCCGTGCTGCCGTGCTGCCGTGCTGCCATGCTGCCAGGGTCACGGTCTTCTACTCCAGCATCACAGTGCTTGCGTCTTTTTTCCTGACTGCACTTTTGCAGTGGAGAGACTCCAACTCCCTGGGTGGTGCCTCCGTGTGCAGAAGCAAACGGCATCTCCGGGGAGCTGATGCCGTAAGCGCTGCGCTCCCCGCGATGCTGCGCCGTGGGACCCTGCCACGCCAGCCGGGAGCAGACGCCGGTGGCCGCAGGCAGCTCGAGCCTGCTCTTTTTCTGCACAATCTGGCATACTGTCCAATACAGATTCACAAGAAGAGCTGTACTCTGCCAGTGTATTAAAATTTAATTAGGCAGTAAATGCTTCATGCTTCCAAGCCCTGAGGCTGAAGAAAGCCAGAATGTCTTTTGGTTTCTTAATGGGACAACTGTCCCCTCCAATAGGCTGTAAATGGTTTTAGTGACATTGGGCAAAAGCCTGCCTTCTGTTTTACAATCGCGTAATTGCTGACACGCCCAGTTCATCTCTGCATTGCCTCTTAATGCAACAGGGTGTGCTGGGAGGGACCGGCTGGGTGGAGGAAAGGCTGCCAAACTAACCCACCCTCCTCCACCGCTCACTGGGAGGCACTGGGGCTGCTGCGGGTGATGAGGAGAGCTCACAGCAGTACCAGCTCCAGGGGCTTTTATCCCAGCTCCCCTTTCCGAGGGTCTGTGAAGGAGACATGAAGGCTCCGAGCCAGGACCAGGGCAGCAAACCCCTTCTCTCCCCTGTGGCACCCCTTCTTGCTAGCACAATGCCACCCTCCCCTGAGCTCTCACTGCGAGAGCCCCGGATGTTGGTATTGGCCATTGCTCTAATAATTGTTTCTTCACTCTTTGCACTGTGGCAGGAGCTCATGGCTTCAGCAGGCACAGATTTTCCGTCCTGGCTGCTGTGTACTCCAGTCACACTAAATTAGGTACAGTCCCTTCCTCAGAAAGCTCAAAGTCTAAAATAAATTATAATGCAAAATAACAGACTCCTGTGATGTGGAGAGCACGGCTCTGCCAGAGTCACAGCGGAAACTGCCCCGTGCCGCAGCTTGGACGGAAAGCTTCTACTGCCAGCTCTTCCCCGTGAGAGCTAAGCTCTGCTACTGAGTCTCCTTACCTGGAGAGCTGTTTGTAAATTCTGAGTATCGATTCTGAAAACACAGTTCCTCCTTGTAATTTAAAGAAATGAAGAGATTCTTAAGCACTGAGAAAGCTCCCAGTTATTTAAAACTCTTTCAGCTTAAAGTGTTAAAAAATGAAGCATTTTTTACACATCTTGGTGTCCCTCTGGGTGAGGGCAAGGGAGGATTGTGCAAGGCCTTTCCATGGGAACCCAAGGGATACATATATTGCAGGAAATTCATTAAAACACGTTTCCAGTATCAAAGGGCCGTTCTTAATCACTCTGGGGCAACCTGCTGCTTCAAACAGCATTTCCAGCCTCCCAGCCAGCGTGTTCACTTCTGGGACGGCTTCTGCCCGGTTCAGTGCTTGTTCTCCTCCCTCTTGCTGGGGCAACGCATCATTTACATCTTGATCTGAAACGCAGAAAAAACTTCAGAAAGAGATGTTGAGCAAAAGGCTAATTGCGAGCAGCGGGGGAGCTGCTGCTGTGGGCGGCACGAGTGCAGCGGCACCTCTGCGCGGGGACGCGCCGGCTGCTGCTGTGGGCTCGCCGTCTGCCTGCCTGCCTGCCTGCCTGCCTACTGCCTGCCTGCTGCCTGCCTGCTGCCTGCCTGCTGCCTGCCTGCTGCGGGCGGGCGGGCAGGCTGCCCGCACCACCAGGCCACCTGGCGTGAGCAGCCAGCAGCCCCGCGCTTGGCCGGGCCGGGCCGGGCCGAGGGTGCTCTTCTCCAAGGCCTCTCCCTGGTGGGAGCTTGGCCCCCTCCAGCAGGGGCTGACGCCTCAGGGCCCTGCTTACCCTTGGGGTAGCTGTGATCCGGCCCAAACTGCCGCCTGGCTCTTGTGCAGCCGCCTGTCCCGTGCTGGCAGCCCGGAAGGGACAGCGGCATCAGGTGCCGTGCAGGTCCCTTCCCTCCAACGGGGACGAGGTTACAGCAATGTTCTCGCCAGCTTTAGGAGGCTGAGAGGAAGAAGCAGAGCCACCCCGAGCCCAGCCTTGAGTCCTGCACCCAGATGACGAATAAAAATTCCTGTTTCCTTCCAACTTGATCCTGTCTGAGATGAAAGGAAACGATCCAGAAGTGTGTGGTGCAGCCAGCCGCAGCCACCGGTACCTTGCCTTCACCACGTGTTTTCCACCACCCTGCAGCCATCTTGCCAGCCACCCTGGGGCGTGAAGCTCTCTGGGCTTGGAGGTGGTCACTGAAATCCTCCCGGTGGTGGTGGTGGTGGTGGGACTGTGCAGGAATTGCACCCTCAGACTGGCCTGGGTGGGGAATCGGAGTAAGAGACAGGATTTGACACGTGCCAGATTGGCAGCTAGAAAATTGGCACTATTTTCTTCTTTCATTGTAACGCAGAAAATATTTTGACCTTGGGGTAGCTGGCGCGCACGGGGAGGTCCACCAGTGAGGGGACCTTGGAGGCAAGCGCTGCTCTTCATTCTGAGCACAGGCAGGGCCGGTTCCAAGTGGCCACGCTGCCTGGACCATGGCATCTGCTCATGAACCTTCATTCACCTTTGAATTTGGGGCCCGTGAGGAACATCTGGAAAAGCCTGTGATCATTCTGCTTGGCTCTGGCTAATCCTGGGCTCCTGAGGCTGTGCAGGTTGCTGCGGAGATCTCACTACTTGCATCTGTTCCCAAGACTTCGAAAAGAGCCTCCCCCAGCTTTTACTATCAACATTTGAGACACTTGTCACTTTACAAAATGTCTTCATTATTTTAAAATGAGGTTTTTGAGAGAAGCTGTTGTTATTTATAGATTTCTATCTGCTGTCAAAGCACTTATCGCTGTCATACCCCAGAGCCTCCTAGCAAATGCCATGTTGATGGCCACTTTGGAGATGCAGCTAGACAGGGAGGGTAATCGCTCTGTGCCCCTCACTGCTGGGCTGAGCTCCCGCCGGGGCGGCTCAGTAACACCCCGGGCGTCGGAGCTGCTCGCTGGGAGACAGGGATGCAGCCAGCGGCACGTCAGTCGGGGTGAATTCCCTGAGAGGCATCATTGCCACGGCGGCGGCGGTTACGTTTGGGACCGCTGCTGTGACGCAGCCCCGGACACCCACGCAGCACAGTGCGGTGCGCGGTGCAGGTGCTGTGCTGGCACCCGGGGGTGCTGCAGGGTGGGTGGCTGCGGACGCAGTGCCTGCAGTGCTGGTAATGCTGCTGGGGACCCGTGTGCCTCTGTCCACGCCTGGCGCCCAGAGCTGGGTTTGGTTGCCAGCAGGACACCGGGGGCACCTTGGGTGTAGCCTGCGACTGAGCTGGAGCCTGTGAGGGTGCCGGGTGCTGTGCTCGAGCAGCTGTTTTTCATCCAGGGACAATCAATTCTCCTCATGAAACATCCTGTTAGTCACTCGTGGCTCTGACTGGTGCTCTGAAATTAACTGCCATGAGAGCAACTTGGAGGGGTTTTGCTGCTGCGGAGGCTCTTTAGCGCGGGAGCCTTTGCCCGCATCTCATGGCCAAGTCTCCCTGGGGAATCCTGGTCGGACCGTGTCAGCCCCATGCGAAGTGTTAACGTATAATAAGGAGCAATAGGCATCCACTGGCTATTATTTTCCATTTGCATGGTCAGCTGGAACAGACAGAAGCTTGGAGTAGGGTTTGATATGCCTATATTGATTTTCTTTATAGATTAGAGTGATTCAAGCAGTTATAAGGTTAATTTCAGATGATTAACTTCACCATATTGTAATATTTGATTTAGATTGGCTTTCAAACACTTTCCAGTTATTGATTTTCAATATCGTACTTTTAGCACCGCAGCCAAATATCATTTGAATAAAAGGTTGTCAGAGTAGAAAATATTCACAGCAGACCGGAAAATTCCGCTACAGGCCAGCCTGGACCTGCCCCGACACAGCCCAGAGCGAGGAGCCAAGTGCAGAGCAGCACACTCGTGTCCAAACCCGGCCTTTGCTGAAGTCACGCTGGGCTGAGGGTGACTCTGGTCCTGCAGGGTCCCCTCCGGACGGACGGGTCCCTCCGCCGCATGGCTGCAGCGCTGGTCCTCGCCAGCACCAGGATGAGCCGTCGCTTCCCAGCACCGTTGCCGCCTGCATCCCCTGTCACACGCGCCGTGGAGACCGTGGCGTCACTGTTATTGGCGGGGTTGTTTCTTTTTTTATTTGTGACATTAAAACTCCTTTCCGATAAAAATCAAACCATGAAGTTGTTGGCTATGAGGAGAAGTCTGACCTGCCAATTTCTCCTCCTGGCTTCAGATAATCCTTCCGTCCTGGGGGGAGGTGCCAGAGTCTTCTGGCCTTAGCTGAATAACGAGATTTTATTTGCATCAGCTGGAAGTGGCTGGGGATTTGAAGACTGTAGGAAAATTACGCTTATGTGATTTCATAGGGAGCTACCTCCTAAAGTATGCAAATGAGGCATTAGCATCTTTTCTTGTCAAGGGATCCTCACTTCCTCGCAAACCTCCCAGCCCAAGAGGAGTTCACGGAGTTAATGTTTCTGATAAAGGTGCCAGAGATGTGAGATGTGGACAAGCGAGACGCCGTTCCCAGCGCCCCTTTTTGGCAGCTATTTCTGCTGGTTTTGCGGGCCGCAGGGCTGCTGCGGGGCCGGTCCCTTCTCCCTGCAGAGAGCAGGTGCCAGCCGTCCCCCATGGGACCGTGCTTCGCCTGGCACCAGCAGCCTCTGGAAACCGTTCGTTGTTTTGTGAGAATCTCGTGATCTAACGATCCTGCAGTTTTACAGTAGCGGTGTCCACCTTACCCGCCAGTGTCACGTGGATCTAGGGTCCTGGCAGCCAGCGAGCTCACCACCAAGATCTAACACTCTCGCGACAGGTTGCCCCGTTCGCCATGGCTCCATTCCTCGTCCTTGGCATTTACACGTCTTCCAGCCGCTCTGGTTAAACAAAGGCTTTTTGATGGGAAACTCATCCTTGTGTGTTGGAGGATCTTCATCATCCCGTCCTTACTAACTCGTGTTCTTGCTCCCGCCTGCGGTCATGGGGAAAGGGTGGGAAAGGCGTTACTTCCAGCTGTCTTGGATGATGCTTCTCCTTCTGCCATCACGTAAAGGAAAAGCTCTGTGATTCTTCACTGTTGAGTGCAATGTGCCCTTTATATCCCTTGAGACCAGACCGTAAAAATAATAGAAAACTGACATTTAAGCTACTGGAGGCAAGCATTGGGGTTTTTTAATATTGGATTGTTCTGAGCTAAAATGCACAAAGGAAAAAAAAAATCACCAAAAATATGCTGCTTCTTGCCTATTTTACATTTCAGTATGGACAATATGTGCACATCTCGGAGCAGATTATATTAATGTTTCTGAACATTGATGACTCCAAACCCACTAAGAGCTGTGTGCAGCAGCTCGGAGGGTGTGGGAGTGACAGAGGCGCTGGGAAGTCAGAATGCGGGCAGGGAGCTGTTTGCTTTTACCGTGGCTCGTGTCTCCTCCTCTCTCTCATACGTTTATTTTCAGGGGCTATTTTCTTCTTCACATTTTGGTGATGTGCTGAATACAGATGAGACACAATGTACACAGAGCTATTAGACTGACACACACTGATTTTGTGGTTTTGGAAAAAAATAACCCCCTGATCAGGTTAGCCTGGCATAGTCTGAAAATGACGTCAGGCACCTGGCTAGCGACAGTCCCTTAGCTGGCTGAAATCCCGGGGCTGCTGGCGAGAGCCCGGTGCAGGGAAATGCCAGCGCAGGGGTCGGGCACACCTGCGGGCGCCGCCGGACGGAGCTGCGCCCCGCAGCCCCCCGCCTTCGGCCGCGCTGGGCCGTGGCCGCTCCCGCTGCCGCCCCTGGGGCTGGGGCTGCCTTCGCTCCGGCAGCCTTCTGGGGTCTCGCTGGTCTGAAGCGCAAGAGTCTGACAATTTATGGTCCGGCCGCTTCGCTCTGTGCCTGCGTGTCCTGAGGGGAAGTGATATTTCTTCCCATAAATTTCAGGGATTCTTTACAGAGTGCCTGGCTGGCCACTGTGGTTCAGGCAGAGCTGATCAAATACTTATTTGTCAAATGAATTGCCTGATTAATTTTGTCATTTCAGATGATTTATTTATAAGTCATCTGCAATAACAAATATTTATATTGCCTCCTGACCAGCAATTATTTGCCCTTCCTGATTATAAACTACTACACACCTGCGGCAGCTGATGCTAATGGTCTAAACTTTGGAACAAAAATCCAAGAACGTGAAGAAGCACTCCCTAATTCCCTCAGCAGTCTGCAGAACATTTGTATTATCTTCAGCTCTTTTCCGGAATTCTTTCACATATGCTTTTTGACAAAAGGAGACTGCACAGACCCCACGAAGGTCAAAGCTATTAAAAATCTTTTCAGCGAACAGCACTGCAGATCTCCAAACACTTGCAGCTCTCCAGGGAAAGTCTGAACTTGCATTTTTCACCTCTAGTTGTTCCAGTCCCGTCCGGCACCCACCAAAAAAAACTATTGTGAAAAAGAACTTCCTGAAGCACCTGGGTCCGTCAAACCAGGCTGGATGAAATAGCCGTTGTATTGTACCTGCTGAACCTAGAGAGATAAATACATCTGTTCAAGTAATTCATGTGACTGGAAGAATATAGAGCATGTTAGGTGCAAGACATTTTAAAATACAAAGGAACATTTGTTCAATATTTTTTCAGGTATCTGTTGAATCTGTATTGTAATGGGTTTATGTGGCAAGGTTTTAGTAGCGGGGGGGCCACAGGGGCGGCTTCTTTAAAAGTTGCTAGAAGCTTCCCCTGTGTCCGATATAGCCAATGCCAGCCAGCTTTAAGACGGACCCGCTGCTGGCCAAGGCCGAGCCCATCAGCGATGATGGTAGCGCCTCTGTGATAACATATTTGAGAAGGAAAAAAGTGCTGGGGCGCAGAAGCCGCAGCCGGAGAGGAGTGAGAATACATGAGAGAAACATCTCCAGAGACACCAAGGTCAGGGAAGCAGGAGGGGCAGGAGGTGCTCCAGGCGCTGGAGCAGAGACTCCCCCGCAGCCCGTGATGAAGACCCCGGTGAGGCAGGCTGTGCCCCTGCAGCCCAGGGAGGCCCACGCTGGAGCAGATCTCCCCCTGCAGCCCG